>JAJPUD010031783.1:616-12317 GCA_023553655.1 Myrmecobius fasciatus | reverse complement strand
TGGCTAGAAACTGGAAACTGAAGGGATGCCCATCAATTGGAGAGTGGCTGAATAAATTATGGTATATGAATGTTATGGAATATTATTGCTCTGTAAGAAACGACCAGCAGGACGATTTCAGAGAGGCCTGGAGAGACTTGCATGAACTGATGCTGTGTGAAATGAGCAGAACCAGGAGATCATCATGCACAGCAACAACAGTATTACATGATGATCAATTCTGATGGACATGGCTCTCTGCAATAAAGAATTGTCTCAAAAAAAAAAAAAGAATTTCCAATTTGGTATTTAATTGAGGGTTTTTAATTTGCTCTTTTTCTAGTTTTTTTTTAATAGTAAGCCCAATTCTTTGATCTTCTTTTTCTCTATTTTATGCAAGTAAGCATCTAGAGATATAAATTTACCCCTTATAACTGCTTTGGCTGTATCCCACAAATTTTGGTATGTTGTCTCCTTATTGTCATTCTCCTGGATGAAATTATTGATTGTGTCTATAATTTGCTCTTTCACCCATTCATTCTTTAAAATTAGATTATTTAATTTCCAATTAACTTTTGGACTATTTTCTCCTGGCCTTATATTGTATTTCATTTTTATTGCATCATGATCTGAAAAAAGATGCATTTACTATTTCTGCCTTTCTGCATTTGATTTTGAGGTTTTTATGCCCTAACACATGGTCAATTTTTGTATAAGTTCCATGAACCGCAGAGAAAAAAGGAAACTCCCTACTGTCTCCATTCAATTTTCTCCAAAGATCTATCATAACTAAGTTTTCTAACAATTTGTTTACCTCCCTAATTTCTTTCTTATTTATTCTGTAATTTGATTTATTTAATTTTGAGAGAGCAAGGTTGAGATCCCCTACTAGTATAGTTTTGCTCTCTATTTCTTCTTGCATCTCTCTTAATTTCTCCTCTAGAAATTTGGATGCTGTACCACTTGGTTCTTATATGTTTATTAATGAAATTGCTACATTGTCTATGGTACCCTTTAGTAAAATATAGTTTCCTTCCTTATCTCTTTTGATTAGATCTATCTTTGCTTTTACTTGATCAGAGATCAGGATTGCTACCTCTGCTTTTTTTTTGTTCACCTTAAGCATAATAGATTCTGCTCCAGCTTTTCACCTTCACTCTGTATGTAAAGCATAGAGACTTTAGATGTGTTTCTTGTAGACAACATATTGTTGGATTCTGGTTTTTAATCAAGTGTGCTGCTTCCATTTTATGGGAGAGTTCATCCCATTTACATTCACAGTTAAAATAAATAATTCTGTATTTCCTGCCATCTTATTTACCAGTTATGTTTTTCTCTTTCCTTTCCCCTTTCTCCCTTCCCCTCTCCCCAGTATTTTGCTTTTGATGACCACCTCCCCTAAACAGTCCTCCCCCCTTTAGAGCCCCTCCCCCTTTTTTACTCTTTTCTCCTGATTCTTCTATTTTCCCTTCTATTAGTCTATCCCTTTCTTTTCCTCCTTTCACTCCCCCTTCCCTATAAGGAAGGACAAGTTTCTCTGTGAAACCAAATGTGTCTGATATACTCTTTTAGAGCCCAATCTGATGAGAGTAAGATTTACACAATGCTCATCTCCCTCTCTTCTTTCCCTCAATTATATTGTTTTCTTTGCCTCTTCATGATATTTTACCTTATTTTTACCTTCTATTTTTAAGCCTTATTTTACCACCTTTTTCCTCTTTTTCCCAGTATGATAGCCTTTCCACATCTAGTGTTCTTTTTAATATTATCAAAGTAATATCAAATTATACCCCCAGTCTCTAAGTATACTCATAGTAGAAATATAGTTCTCAAGAGTTCTTTCCTTTTTACCTTTTTATGCTTCTCTTGCGTTCTGTGTTGGGAGGTCAAATTTTTTGTTCAGATCTGATCTTTTCATTAGAAATAGGTGAAATTCTCCTGTGTCATTGAACGACCATCTTCTTCCCTGGAAGATAATGTTCATTCTAGCTGGATAACTTATTCTTGACTGTAATCCAAGTTCTTTTGCCTTTCAAAATATCTGATTCCAGGCCCTTCGATCCTTTAATATATGGAAGCTGACATCTTGTGTGATTCTAATTTCATTTCCTCAGTATTTTAATTGTTTCTTTCTAGCTGCTAGCAATATCTTTTCCTTGGTGCCATAGTCCTGAAATTTAGCCACAATATTCCTTGGATATTTAATTTTGGGGTCTCTTTCAGGAGGTGATCAGTGAATTCTTTCAATAGTGATTTTGCCTTCTGAGTCTACAACCTCAGGGCAGTTTTCTTCCAGGATTTCCTGGAAGATAGTGTTTAGATTCTTTTTTTCATCATGGCTTTCAGGAAGTCCAATAATCCTTAGATTGTCTCTCGTAGACCTATTTTCCAAGTCAGTTGTTTTTCCTAGGAGATATTTCATATTTTCTTCTATTTTTTCATTTTTTTGTTTTTGTTTGACTGATTCTTAAAGTCATATTGAGTCATTCACTTGCATTTGTTCAATTCTTATTTTTAAAATGTTGTTTTCTTCAGTTACCTTTTTTAGCTCCTTTTGTAACTGGCCAATTTGTTCATTGCATACTTTTTCCACTTCACCAATTTTGTTTTTCAATAAATTGGTGTCTTTTTCATATCCCCTTTTGCAGGGCATTATATTCTTCTTGCAGGGTATTATATCCTTCTTGCACTGATCTCAGTTTATTTTCCCATTTATCATCCAGCTTTCTTTTGAGATTCTTTATGCAATCTTCCAGGAATACCTTGTGAAAATTGACCAGGTTATATCTCCCTTGATGGCTTCCTCTAGAGTTGCTTTGCCTATAGGAACCTCAGGATCTGGGGTCTGCCCTTCTTTTTCTCCGTAAAAGCTGTCTATGGTGAGACCTCTCTTCTGTTTCTCATTCATTTTTTTTAAAAGCTTGGGGTCTGTTTAAAGCCAAGAAGCAGCGGCTCTGGTAGTTTGCCCTGGGACAATTGGGATAATTAACTTCCTGTGCAGGGCCAGTTGGGCTAGGACCTTGTGTTTGCAGAGTGTTACAATCTGCCTTTTACAAAAGGTAGATCTGCCAAAGCACCTGCCCACAATCAGAGCAGAGTATCCTGAGTGCCTCAGATAGACTCCCCTGGTGATTAGAATCTCTGCTGTGCTGAGTCCCACCCAGTTTCCTGCCCTGTCTCCCAGATGCCCGGCAAACTGCTCAACCCCCTGCCTGACTGAAACAGACTTGCTATGAAGATGTTCAAAGGTAACTTCTGCAAGAAATGCTTCATAATCCAAATATTTCTGGGTTCGTTGACTCAAAGATCAATTCAGAGGCTTATTTTACTAATGATTTGAGAGAAGGTCAGAGGAGGACACAGAGAGTCGAGTCTTCATTCCACCATCTTGGCTCCACCTTGTTCCATACCTAACTTTTCTAAAATTTTATTTATCTCCTTAACTTCTTTCTTATCTATTTTGTGGTTCAATTTATCTAGTTCTGAGAGAGCAAGGTTGAGATGCCCCACTAGTATAATTTTGCTGTCTATTTCTTCTTGCAGCTCTCTTAACTTCTCCTTTAGGACTTTGAATGTTATACCACTTGGTTCATGTGTTTATATTTATATTGCTTCATTATCTATGGTACCCTTTAGCAAGACTATTTGAAATAGTTTTCCCCAATTTCTGGATTATAATCTTCTATTAATAGATATGGAACTAATGGGAATCAACATTTCCCTTTTCCAATTTTGTGATATCTCTCTCATTTTTCTATGATTTATACCATCTTCCTCAGTTTCCTCTTTCTTCTGATTTGAGAGATATAATATGAAATATGTTTCTTTTTACCTGTCCTCCACTTTGCTGCCTCCTTTCCTATCATCTCTTCCTTTAGAGAATAAGTCAGTGGGGGACAGCTTTTTCTATTTTTCTTTTTAAAAATGGTATCCAGTATTTAGCACAATATGTGGCACATAATGGGTATTTAATTAACATTTATTAGATTGGATTAGATCTCTAAAATATGTTTTTTTCCATTATAAAGGGAACCAGTTTGGATGTATTTAAGAGTATGAGAGTAAATTGAAGTAACAAAATTTTTTCTTCATAGTAAAGAAACAAACCATTCTGATTTCATTGGTGGTATCTAAATATTCTTTTTAAGCATATAAATTTCAACATTTACACTTAATATTGTCTGGATGACTCATTCAATCATTTTCATATGTGAGTGCATGCAGAACAAAAATGGGTTTTAATGTGGTTAGGTTTTAAAAATATTATAGAGTATTGAAATAAAAGATGAGCAATCTAAATATTGTATTGGTAAAGATTAGATTTTAAAAGACCAATAAGAAATGTTTGTGGCAGCCCTTTTTGTAGTGGCTAGAAACTGGAAACTGAAGGGATGCCCATCAATTGGAGAGTGGCTGAATAAATTATGGTATATGAATGTTATGGAATATTATTGCTCTGTAAGAAACGACCAGCAGGACGATTTCAGAGAGGCCTGGAGAGACTTGCATGAACTGATGCTGAGTGAAACGAGCAGAACCAGGAGATCATTATACACAGCAACAACAATATTACATGATGATCAATTCTGATGGACATGGCTCTCTGCAACAAAGATTTGTCTCAAACCAATTCCAATTGTCCACTGAAGAAGACCATATACACCCAGAGAAAGGGATATGAAATATGGACCACAACATAACATTTTCATGCTCTCTATTGAGGTTTGCTTGCATTGTGTTTCCTTTCTCTGATCTTTTTTTTTTTCTTGTAGATAGGATTTTTCTTGAACAACTTGTCAAGTATTTCAACATTATTAACATGTAGTGGACTTCCTGCAATCTAGGGGAGGGGAGGGGACTGGGAGTAAAATTTGTAATGGAAAGCTTTGTAAAGCTCAATGCTGGGGAACTACCCATACATATGTTATACAAATAAAAAGCTTTAATAAAAAAAATTTTTTAAAGACCAATAAGAAATCTTCTTTTATGTTGGATAAATTTTATTTAGAAGACATATGGAAAAGTATGGTGAAAATTTAGACAAAATGAAAAGGAGAAGGAAAACAACTCCAGCATCTAGTTCAGCAGAGGATATATACACATATGATAATTTATTCATTTATTTAGTTTTGCTGAGGCAATTGTGGTTAAGTGACTTGCCTAGAGTCACACAGCTAGGAAATGTTGAGATTTGAACTCAGGTCTTCCTGATTTCAGGGCTGGTGCTCCATCCACTGTATCACCTAGCTGCCTCTGTACACATAATAATTAAATTAGATTAATGGATATACTCAGATACTTAACTAAAGTTCTGAAAGCTACTAGTAAAAATGTTTTTCAGTCTAGTGAATTTTAAAAATTACATAGTGTGTCAAATCCAGTGAATATGTTTTGAGCTAATGTGGGAAAACTTATTTGATAATAAAGACATTAAAGGAGTAGAGAATGAAAACTCTTCTATATATTCAGGTATCTTGTAACTAAGAAAGAAGAAGACCCAACAAGGAAAGAGGTGACACTAGTGACAAATTACTACAAGATTTTGCACCTAACACAGAGAAAAGTATGGGATGGTTTAAAACTAACTGATATGAAGAAATAAATAATTATTTTTTTCTTAAAATTAGAGGTCTTTCTATAAAATAAATCAAGTATTTGAGAACAAAATTTGTTTTGTTTTTTTAATATACATGTGTATTAATTTGATTTTCAGGAAAACAACTCCAGCATCTGTATGTGAATGTGTGTGTGTATGTGTGTACGTGTGTGTGTGTGTGTGTGTGTAGCTTATTTTAGAAGAAAATCAATGAAACACACACAAAATAAGAGTTCCCTGTTAGAGTCTCATCAATACTGCAACCATCATGGCACCAATTTAGACTTTCTTAATTTCTTCTCAGAAGGGCAATTATTCTCCCTGGCAATTGTCATTCCTGAATCTCCCCTAAAAGCCTCTTCAGGTCCATACTGTCAATTTAGTGAGACCAATACCCAAGTCAATACCAGAAGCAAAGTATTATGGCTTTTGGGTCCCTCTTTTGGGAACTCATGTTTCCCTTTCCCACAATTACTTGGAGGAATGATTAGATCATTTATCTGGATATGATTGAGTGACTGAACCCAAGGTCAGACTTGCACTACTTTCTATCCTTACCATCCCTTTCTCTAGTCCTATAAATAAACTGTCCATGAATCTATTTTTCCCCAGGTGAAAATATTCCTAGTTATACCTCTGCCTTCTGCATAGAAAGATGGACTATTCATAGCAACTACAAATTAAGCAGGATCCATTATTCCATCATTAATTATTTTCATATAACCCATTTAGTGCTTAAATCTGTGTAATGGATAAGAGACAAAAAGCTTTCAAAGTAGCTGAATGAGAGTCTGCAAATTAACAAAAAAAATAATAATTATAATTAATGAATTATTGTTTCTAATGGGTTTGGAGGAAAGGGTCACAGAAATAGTTAAACTAAATTGTTAGCTTACTTTGGAATTAAAAACTTAATCTCGATCAAATCCTTAGGGGCAGCTAGGTAGTACAGTGAACAGAATGTTGGCCTTAGAGTTCAAATCTGACCTCAGACACTAGACACGTAGTAGTTGTATGACCCTGGACAAGTCACTTAATCCTGATTGTCTTACACAACAAAAAATCTAAAGGTTGCATTTGAAATAATCTCTTCATTCTGGCTCTACATGTTTTGACCAATTCATGTAGATATAAGCATGGGGAGAGAGACAGATATAGGAATATATATACATATATATGTATATACATACACACATATATATGTACGTATACATATAAACACAGATGTAGAAAACACAAAGCAAGAAGCAATAAATATATATATATAGCATATTACTCATAAAAGCTTGAATATTTGTTCAAATTATTATTCTTAATAATTATAATAATAATTCCTACCTAGCACATTTTTGTTGCATTTTAAATTTGACAAAACATTTAACATATGTTATCACTTGATATTATTTGATTCCCACAACAACCCATAAGTTTATGAGCCCTTCAGGGCAGGGACTCTCTTTTGCATTTTTTTGTATTCTCCAGTGCCCTTCACTTTTTTTTTTCATTTTTTAAGGAAGATATTCAATGTTTTATTCAGATGATAATTTCAAAGATAAAAAAGATGGCTATATGCTTTATTCATTAAATCATTTTATTCCAGAAAGAAGTTGCACATCAAAAGCAAAGTTACAAGCTCACATTCACAAAAAGAAGTGAATATAAGAAAGTCAATAGTTATTAAGATGCAAAGATACATGATTTAAAAAGACAGTAATAGATAATAATAAATGGAATTGCTTTAAATTCATACATAAAATATCTCTATTTGAAAACACAAAAGACATTGATTCTTAATCAGACTGATTAAATCCTGGTACGTAGGTGTATTTATTATACCCATTTTATAGATGAAGAAACTGAAGTTGAAAGATCAAAAGTAACATTCAAAGAGTCACACAACTAGTAAGTATCTAAGATAGGATTTGAACTCAGGTTTTCCTGGCTCCAAGTCCATACTCTGTCTAGTGCTCCACATAGATACTTCTAAAGAAGAAAAAGGAATAGGCCAATCATGATAGTAAGAGCAAGACAAACAGATGGACAACCTGAATACTACACTTGTTCTTATATAATAAAGAACTAGAGAAAAGATTCCAAGTCATCAAGTGGATCTTTTATTGGGATTTAATGGAAGAATATGGTTAAGAGTTACACAGCATGAAGTTTGATTCAATGATTCAATTGTTCTGATCATAGCTACTGAAGTTCAAGTGTTAGGTTTTACCTTGAATTTCTTGCATTGATTCACCTCTTGTCACAAACCAGAAAAATGAATGTAAAATAACAGTTACAGATAAACCAATCATTTCAGCTGTCCTGGTAGATTTCTGGAAGATCATTTTATTGATATGTTTGAAATACTAGTTTGATTAGACTAGAGTGCCAGGACTCTAGTTTTGAAAAAAGTTTCACAACATTAGGTTAATTACTAAATAAATAACAAACTAAGAAGGACCCTGAATCTCACCTTTTCTAAACTCCTCTTAAAGATGGGATTTCTTAGCAAGAATAATGGTTTTTAAATTTCAAGGGAATTAATGAAAAAATGCAAATGAAGGTGGCCTATCTGTACCAGAGCTAAAACAACATTATAAAGTATCACTCATCAAAACCATTTGATACTCGCTAAGAAATAGAGTAGTTGATCACAATAGGTTCACAAGACATGATAATCAATGACTATAGTAATCTAGTATTTGATAAAACCAAAAAATCCACCGGAATAAGAACCCACTATTTGACAAATTAGGGAAAATTAGAAAATCGTATGAGAGAAACTAGGCATTTACCAACACCTAATATTCTATACTAAGATAAGGTCAAAATTGGCTTCATGATTTAGATAGAAATAATGATACATAAGCAAATTAAAAGAACAAAAATAGTCTACTACTCAGATCCATGGAGAAGAGAGGAACTTATGTACAAAGAAGAGCTAGAGAACATTATGTAATGCAAAATAAATATTTTTATTATATTAAATTGAAAAGATTTTACAAAAACAAAACTAATGCACCCAAGATAAGAAGAGAAGCAGAAAACTGTGAAAGAATTTTTACATCCAAAGGTTCTGATAAAGACCTCATTTTTAAAATATATAATTGACTCAAATGTACAAGAATTCAAGCTATTCTCCAATTGATAAATGGTCAAAGAATAGGAACAGACAATTTTCAGATAAAAAAGCTCTAATCACTACTAATTGGAGAAATACAAAGTAAGACAATTCTGAGCTACTCTTACACACTTCTCAGATTGGCAAAGATGACAGGGAAAGATAATGATAAATGTTGGAGGGGATGTGGGAAAACTGGAACACTGATACATTGTTAGTGGAGTTGTGAACTGATCCAACCATTCTGGACACCAATTTGGAATTATGCCACAAGGGATATCAAACTGTGCATAAACTTTGATCCAGCAATGTCTCTACTGGATCTGTATTTCAAAGAGATCATAAAAAAGGGAAAAGGACCCACATGGGCAAAAATGTTTATAATAGCCCTTTATAATATGGCAAGGAACTAGAATCTGGGTGGATGGCCATCATCTGGGGAATAGCTGGATAAGTCATGGTATATGAATGTCATGGAATGTTATTATTCTATAAGAAATGACAATCAGGATGCTTTCAGGGAGGCCTTGAGAGACTTATATAAACTGATGCTAAGTGAAATGAGTAGAACGAAAAGAACATTGAACACAGTAACAAGATTGTATGATGATCAACTCCAATGGACTTGACTTTTTTCAACAATGAGATGATTCAGGCCAATTCCAATAGACTTGTGATGGAGAGAGCCATCTGCATCCAGAAAGAAAACTGTGAGGACTGAATGTGGATCACAGCATGCTACTTTCACTTATTTGTTGCTGTTTGCTTGCTTTTTTTATTTCTCATTTTTTTCTCTTTGATCTGATATTTTTTGTATAGCATGATAAATGTGGAAATATGTATAGAAGAGCTGCACATGTTTAACATATATTGGATTCTTTATTGTCCAAAGAAGGGGGATGAGGGGAGAAAGGGAGAAAAACACAAGGTTTTGCAAGGGTAAATGTTGAAAACTACTTTTTCATGTATTTTGAAAATAAAAAGCTATTATTTAAAAAGAATAATGGTTTTTATCTAGATATATTTACTGCTATACATTTTTGCATTCTTCCAAATACTCTAGCATATATGTAGCTCTATTCTTTGGAGCATTTAAACAAGTTCAATTACATAACTTTGCTTCCATTCACAATAGCAGAATTGAGGAGTGAGTTTTCCTAGGGGAAATGCAGTAGATGAATCCCATATTTCATCTCTTTTCCTTTTGTTTCTTTTCCCTAAAGACTGGAAACAGTTGTGGTATACAGCACCATCTGTATACCTGAAGTGACAGTAGAAATTTTCATGAGTGTAGTGATATTCAAACTGAATACTAGAGTCTATATCTAATATAGAAGCTACGTGCTAAGTCACAAAGAGAAGTATGGATTGTTCTCAAGCCTAAAAAGTCCTACTGGAAGAGCTCAAAAAAAAAAAAGGATTTTACAAAGCAAATAAAACAGTTAGAAAAAATGAGGAAAGAAATGAGAAGGATGCAAGAGAATTATGAAAAAAGAAAAGTCAGTGGCTTAGAAAAAGAAAACAACTCCTTAAAAAGCAGAAATGACCAAAAGGATAAGGAGAAATGGAAGCTAACATTAATAATAATGATGATGATTACTTTAAAATTAGAATTTTGCGGGGCGGAGCCAAGATGGCGAACAGCAGACAGCTTTCTCTGTGAACTCCTTGGGACCTTCCCTCAAACCCAGACAAAATGAGACTTTGAACTGGTTTTTGAGTGATGACTCCGCCAAACTTTTGGACTACAGCGCACTTCTATCAAAAATCTACCTTGAAAGACCTCCTGAGAAGGTTAGCCTCAGGGGAAATCGGCCTCTGGTCCAGATCAGACTCCAGCCGGGGCGGAAGTCAGGGCTGTGATAGAGGGGTGGATTTGAGGCACCCAGGAAGCCCCTGGGAAACGCCTGGGCCACTTTGCTCTGCTTGCGGGCAGGTGCTTTGGCAGATCTGCCTTTGGAAGGGGGTGGATTGAGAAAAGCTGAAAACATGGTCATAGTGCGAATCTAGCCCGACCAGCCTCAAACCGGAAGTCAACTCGGCAAACTGCCCCAGGGCAAATACAAATTGTTGCAGTTTTCTCTGCTTTTGACCAATATCCCAACTTTAAATCATGAGCAAGAAGCAGAAGAGAGCTCTCACCATAGAAAGCTTTTACGGAGAAAAAATAGAACAGTCCCCAGATCCTGACATTACGAAAACAATCCCAGATGAAGCCACAAAGGCAGACTTAAGTTGGTCTCCCTTTCAGAAGGCTTACCTGGATGATTGCATTAAGAATCTCAAAAGAGAGCTAGAAGAAGAATGGGGAAATAAATTGAGATCAGGGCAACAGAAATATCAAAAACTGGAAAATAGGACTGGTGAATTGGAAAAAGAAAACAGTTCACTGAAAAACAAAATTGGTGAATTGGAAAAAATCACCAATTCACTGGAAAATAAAAATGGTGAACTGAAAAACAAAATTGGTGAATTGGAAAAAGACAACAATTCACTGAAAAACAAAATTGGTGAATTGGAAAAAGACAACAATTCACTGAAAAATAAAACTGGCAAAATGGAAAAAGAATGCATTGAATCCAGAAATTCAATTGGCCAGCTACAAAAGGAGCTAAAAAAGATAACTGGAGGGAATAATACTTTAAAAATTAAAATTGAACAAATAGAAGTAAATGACTCAATAAGGCTTCAAGAATCAGTTAAACAAAAACAAAAAAATGAAAAAATAGAAGAAAATATGAAATATCTCCTAGGAAAAACAACTGACTTGGAAAACAGATCCAGGAGAGACAATTTAAGGATTATCGGACTCCCTGAAAGCCACGATGAAAAAAAGAACCTGGATGCTATCTTCCAGGAAATCATGAAAGAGAATTGCCCTGATGTTTTAGAATCAGAAGGCAAAATTGGCATTGAAAGAATTCACCGATCACCTCCAGAAAGAGACCCCAAAATTAAAACCCCAAGGAATATCGTGGCCAAATTTCAGGACTATCGCACCAAGGAAAAGA
>JAJPUD010031782.1:0-12319 GCA_023553655.1 Myrmecobius fasciatus | reverse complement strand
CTCAAACCAGTTCCAATTGTTCAGTGAAGAAAACCATATACACCCAGAGAGAGTGATATGAAATATGGACCACAATGTAACATTTTCATGATTTCTATTGAGGTTTGCTTGCATTGTGTTACCTTTCTCTGATTTTTTTTCTTGTAGATAGGCTTTTTCTTGCACAACTTGTCAACTATTATTACATTATTAACATGTAGTGGACTTCCTGCCATCTAGGAGAGGGGAGCGGACTGGGGGTAAAAGTTGTAATGGAAAGCTTTGTAAAGATCAATGCTGAGGGAATACCCATACATATGTTATACAAATAAAAAGCTTTAATAAAAAAAAAGATTTATACCATCTTAAAAAAATCAGTAGGATAGGGAAGAAATATACATATCAATGGAAAAATGTTTTACTTTATGATATTTTCTTTGCCATTCAGTTATAAGAACAAAATAAGAGATATGAATAGTAAAAGCAAAGCTAGAGAGATGGAACCTGTGATTTCACTCTTATTAAAAATGGGTGGGGAATTTCTTCTACCATCCCAGGTCAATAACTTTCTATATCTAATTGTCTTAGACAGGTTCCCAGAACACCAATAGAGGTAGATAAGTTGCCCAGAGTTACATAAGCAATGTGTGTCAACAGCAAGATTTAAACTTGACCCTTCTTGGCTTCTAGACTTATTTTCTATGCCTCTAAAATAAAAAGGCACCTTTTTCTTCTTTCTTTTTTTTAAAGATATTTTTAAGCTTTTTATTTGTATAACATATGTATGGGTAGTTCCCCAACATTGATCTTTACAAAGCTTTCCAATACAAATTTTACCCCCAGTCTCCTCCTCTCCCCTAGATGGCAGGAAGTCCACTACATGTTAATAATGTTGAAATGCTTGAGAAGTTATGCAAGAAAAATCCTATCTACAAGAAAAAAAAAAGAATCAGAGAAAGGCAACACAATGCAAGCAAATGTCAATAGAGATCATGAAAATGTTACGTTGTGGTCCATATTTCATGTCCCTGTTGTTGCTGTGCATGATGATCTCCTGGTTCTGCTTGTTTCACTCAGCATCAGTTCATCGTCCTGCTGGTCGTTTCTTACGGAGCAATAATATTCCATAACATTCATATACCATAATTTATTCAGCCACTCTCCAATTGATGGGCACTTTTTTCTAAAGTTCATATTTTTTAACATAAATTCACTTTCTTCAAAACAAAAGCCTTTCAAAGTGGTAAACTCCTACCGCCTTTGTAATTTTCCTCAGAGATCCCAAAGACAACATAAATTAGTAGTCAATATTTGTTTCTCTTTCAGAAATATTGTCATCAAAATTTAATGTTTCTGGCAGAAGAATCTTAGTCCTACACCAAAGAGGTGATAAAATATGAAATTCATGACATCAATGTATTTAATTATTTAAGTAGGAATTTTTAAATAAGAGAATACTCAAAACAATATTTTCTTGTTACTTGAGTCTTGGTGACTACACAAGAAAAGGAGGAAAGCCGAAAGTATTTGAAATCAAAGGAATCTGTTTCAAATCTTTGCCCTGAATGCTGTGTTATCTCAGCCAATCAATTTAATCTTTCTGGGCCTCTTCCAATCTGTAAAATGAAGGAGTTGGACTGGATGAATCTAAAAGTCTCTTCCTGCTTCAAACATATGATCTTATGAATTACAAGAGAGAAAGAAAGAGCAGTATATAGTGAAAAATAGTATATTAATTGAAGTCTGATTTTACCTACATAATGTTTGTTACCCTGATTATAAAATTAAATCTAATAAAATTGACTGAAATTTGGAAATTTTGAAGCCAAGCATTTTGTGATTTTTCATATGAAAATAGTTTAGCACTAAACTATCTATTTCTACAGGGCATTCATTACATTTTACTTTCATTTATTGCTCTTTATTTCCTGTGAAGCCAATAGAACTATTAATTTTTTTTTTTTATTCCTTAAAATGATGACCATTGTGCTCATAATACTTTTGGCCGCTTTTACTTTACTTTTTTATAATCTTAAAAGTGTTTTTGGGTTTCTAGCTCTCAAAAATCAGAGTAGGATCCATCATTAAAAAAAAAACTCAGGTATGGGCAAGCTACTGAACTTATATTAATAGTCCCATGTTTAACTGGGAAGATAAAAGTTAAAGGTCTGAGCAACGTTATCCTGTAAGCCTCCTTTCACATGTTATACTTATTATCTAATGATCTTCAGTTTTAATTCCTATAGGTTTGTGACTTATACCATAGGATATGATATAGGTCTCAAAAACTATATATATAATTACAGGGACCTTCAGAAGCACAGATGGAGAAATAAATTTAGATACTTTCCAGGTGTTCTTCTAACTATATTTTTTCTGCATTTTTTCATATAAACATATATGACTTTACTTTTGTCATCTGAAAATTGTCTGTTCATATCCTTTGACCACTTATCAATTGGGGAATGACTTGTATTCTTTTTTTTATTAAAGCTTTTTATTTGCAAAACATAAGTATGGGAAATTTTTCGACATTGACCCTTACAAAGCGTTCCATTGCAAAATTTTCCCCCCTAGTCCGCACCCCTCCCCTATATGGCAGGAAATCCACTACACGTTAATTATCTTAAAATACTTGACAAATAGGGGCAGCTAAGTGGCGCAGTGGATAGAGCACCAGCCCTGAAGTCAGGAGTACCTGGGTTCAAATCTGGTCTCAGACACTTCCTAGCTGTGTGACCCTAGGCAAGTCACTTAACCCCAATTGCCTTAGCAAAAAGCACAAAAAAATACTTGACAAATAGAATATGTGTATACATATTTTTACAGTCATCTTGCTGTGCAAGAAAAGTCAGATCTGCAAGAAAAAAATCTGAGAAGGGAAACATAATGCAAGCAAACATCAATAGAAAGCATGAAAATGTTATGTTGTGGTCCACATTCATATCCCTCTCTCTGAGTGTATATGGCTTTCTTCATCACTGAACAATTGGAACTGGTTTGAGACATTTCATTGTTGAAGAGAGCCATTTCCATCAGAACTGATCATCATATAGTCTTGTTGCCATGTATAATAATCTCCTGGTTCTGCACATTTCACTCAGCATCAGTTCATGTAAGTCTCTCCAGGCCCCTCTGAAATCATCCTGTGGTCGTTTCTTACGCAACAATAATATTCCATAACATTCATATACCATAATTTATTCAGCCATTCTTCAATTGATGGGCATCTATTCAGTTTCTAGCCACTACAAAAAGGGCTACCATAAATATTCTTGCACATGTGGGGTCCTTTCCTTCTTTTAAGATCTCTTTGGGATATAAGCCCAATAGAAACACTGCTGGGTCAAAGAGTATGCACAGTTTGATAATTTTTGAGCATAGTTCCAAATTGCTCTCCAGAATGGTTGGAACATTCACAGTTCCACCAACAATGTATCAGTATCCCAGTTTTCCCACATCCCCTCCAACACCCGCCACTATATTTTCTGTCATTTTAACCTATCTGACAGGTGTGTAGTGGTAGGTCAGATTTGTCTTAATTTGCATTTCTCTGATCAATAATGATTTGGAGCACCTTTTCATATGACTACAAATAGTTTTAATTTCATTATCTGAAAATTATCTCTTTATATCCTTTGACCATTTATCTATTGCAGAGTGGCTTGAATTATTAGAAATGTGAGACAATTCTGTATATATTTTAGAAATGAGGCCTTTATCAGAACTCTTAAAATTAAAGATGATTTCCCAATTTATTACTTCCCTTCTAATCTTGTTTACATTACTTTTCTTTGTACAAAAACATTTTAACTTAATATAGTCAAAATTATCTATCTGATGTTCATTAAGAGTTCCAGTTCTTCTTTGGACATAATTTTACTCCATCTCCACAGGTCTGAGAGGTAAACTATCCTATGTTCCTCTAATTTGCTTATAATATCACTCTTTATACATAAATAATGAACCCATTTAGATCTTATCTTGATATGTGATGTTAGGTGTGGGTTAAGCCCTAATTTCTTCCGTACTAGTTTCCAATTTTCCCAGCAGTTTTTGTCAAATAGAGATTATGTAATTCAAGAGCTAGGGTCTTTGGGTTTATCAAATACTAGATTGCTATAGTTATTGCCGAGTTTGTCCTTTGATCCTATACTATTCCACTGATCAACTACTCTTATTTCTTAGCCAGTACCAAATAGTTTTGATGAATGCTATATTATAAATATAGTTTTAAATCTGGTATAGCAAGGCCAACTTCATCTGCCTTTTTTTTTCATTAATTCCCTTGAAATTCTTTACCTTTTGTGCTTCCAAATGAACTTTGCTACTATTTTTTCTATATCTGTAAAATAATTTCTTGGGAGTTTGATTGGTATGGCACTAAATAAGTAGATTAGTTTGGGTAGTATTGTCATTTTTATTATATTCACTCTGCCTACCCATGAGCACTTAATGTTTTTTTCCAATTGACTAGGTCTGATCTTATTTGTGTGGAAAGTGTTTTGTAGTTTAGTTCGTATAGTTCCTGACTTTTCCTTGGCAGATGGATTCCCAAATATTTTCCACTATCAAAAGTAATTTTGAATGGAAATTTTTTTTGTATCTCTTGCTGCTGAACTTTGTTGGTAATATATAAAAATGCTGCTGATTTATGTGGATTTATGTTGTATCCTGCAACTTTGCTAAAGTTGTGAATTGTTTCTAGCAGTTTTTTAGTTGAGTCTCTAGGGTTCTTTAAGTATACCATCATATCATCTGCAAAGAGTGATAATTTGATTTCCTCATTACCTACTCTAATTACTTTAATCTCTCTTTATTCTCTGACTTCCAAAGCTGACATTTCTAATACAATTATTAAATTGTATTAAATTAATACAATATTAAATAGTAATGGTGACAATGGGAAGCCTTGTTTCACTCCTGATCTTATTGGGCATGGTTCTAATTTGTCTCCATTACATATGATGCTTGCTGATGGTTTGAATAGGTGCTCTTCATCATTTTAATGAAAAGCCCATTTATTCCTAAACTCTGTAATGTTTTTAATAGGAATGGGTGCTGGATTTTATCAAATGCTTTTTCTGCATCTGTTGAGATAATCTTATGATTTTTGTTAATTTGGTTATTAATATTATTGATTATGCTGATAGTTTTCCTAATATTGAACCAGCCCTGCATTCCTGCTATAAATCCTAATTGGCCATAGTGTACTATCCTGGGGATGCCTTTCTCTAACCTCATTGCTAATATCTTATTTAAGCTTTTTGCATGAATATTCATTAGGGAAATTGGTCTATAGTTTTATTTTTGTTTTCACCCTACCTGGTGTAGCTATAAGCACCATATTTGTATCATAGAAGGAATTTGGTAGTAGACCTTCTTTTCCTATTTTTTCAAATAGTTTATATAGTATTAGAATTAATTGTTCTTTGAATGTTTGGTAGAATTCACATGTAAATCTATCTGGCCCTAGAAATTTTTTCTTAGGGAGTTGATTAATACCTTGTTCTATTTCTATTCCTAAAATGGGGCTATTTAAATAATTTATTTCCTACTCTGTTAACCTGGGCAGTCTATATTTTTGTAGATATTCCTCCATTTCATTTAGATTATTAGATTTATTGGCATAAAGTTGGGCAAAGTAACTCCTAATTATGACTCTAATTACCTCTTCATTGGAGGAAAGTTCTCCTTTATCATTTTTGAGACTAACAATTTGATTTTCCTCTTTCTTTTTTCTAATCAAATAAACTAAAGGCTTATCTATTTTGTTGGTTTTTTCATAAAACCAACACTTAGTTTTATTTAGTAATTCAATAATTTTCTAATTTTCAATTTTATTAATCTCCCCTTTTATTTTTAGACTTTCCAATTTGGATTTAATTGAGGGTTTTTGATTTGTTCTTTTTCTAGCTTTTTTTTAAAGAATAAGCCCAATTCTTCTCTTTCTCTATTTTATGCAAGTAAGCACCTACAGATATAAAATTACCCCTTATAACGGCTTTGGCTGTATCCCACAAATTTTGATATGTTATCTCATTATTGTCATGCTCCTGAATGAAATTTTTGATTGTGTCTATGATTTACTCTTTCACCCATTCATTCTTTAAAATTAGATTATTTAATTTCCCATTAATGTTTGGTCTATTTTCTCCTGGCCTTATATTACATGTGATCTTTATTGCATCATGACCTGAAAAGGATGCATTTACTATTTCTTCCTTTCTGCATTTGATTTTGAGGTTTTTATGCCTTAACACATGGTCAATTTGTGTATAAGTTCCATGAACCACAGAGAAAAAAGTAAACTCTCTTCTGGCTCCATTCAATTTTCTTCAAAGATGTATCATACCTAACTTTTCTAACATTTTGTTTACCTCCCTAACTTCTTTCTTACTTATTTTGTGGTTTGATTTATCTAATTCTGAGAGAGCAAGGTTGAGATCCCCCACTAGTACAGTTTTGCTGTCTATTTCTTCTTGCATCTCTCTTAACTTCTCCTCTAGGAATTTGGATGCTATGCCACTTGGTGCATACATGTTTAATATTGATACTGCTTCATTATCGGTGCTACCCTTTAGTAAAATATAGTTTCCTTCCTTATCTCTTTTAATTTGCTTTTACTTGATCTGAGATCTGAGATCAGGATTGCTACCCCTGCTTTTTTTGTTAAACTGAAGTATAATAGATTCTGCACCAGCCCTTTATCTTCACCCTGTATGTGTTTTGTGTAAACAATTTATTATTGGATTCTGGTTTTGAATCCAGTCTCCTATATACTTCCATTTACATTCCCATTCACATTCACAGTTAAAATAACTAATTCTGTATTTCCTGCCATCTTATTTACCCAAAGTTATATTTTCCTCTTTCCTTTCCCCTTTCTCCCTTCCCCCTCTCCAGTATTTTGTTTTTGAGGACCACCTCCGTCTAACAGTCCTCCCCCTTTAGAGCCCCTCTCTCTTTTTTTATACTTTCCCCTACTTCTATTTTTCCTTCTATTAGTCTATCACTTTCTTTTCCTCTGTTACCTCCCACTTCTCTATAAGAAAGGAAGTTTTTTTTTTTTAATGAAACCAAATGTAGCTGATATATTCTTTTAGAGCCCAAACTGGTGAGAGTAAGATTCACACAATGCTCATTGCCCTTCCTTCTTTTCCTCAATTACATTAAATTTTCTATCCCCCTTCATGAGATTTTACCTTATTTTTACCTCCTTTTTTTACTTTATTTTACTTCTTTCCCCTCTTTTTCCCAGGAGTATAGCCCTTCCAACTCTAATTTCTTTTCCATTATTATCAAAGTAAAATCAAATTATACCGCATTCTTTAAGGATACCCATAGTAGAAATATAGTTCTCAAGAGTTCTTTCCTTTTTACCTTTTTATGCTTCTCTTGAGTTCTGTGTTTGGAGGTCAAATTTTTTTGTTCAGATCTGGTCTGCTCATTAGAAATAGGTGAAATCCTTCTGTGTCATTGAATGACCATCTTCTTCCCTGGAAGATAATGCTCATTCTAGCTGGATAACTTATTCTTGGCTGTAATCTAAGTTACTTTGCCTTTTCAGAATATCTGATTCCAGGCCCTTCGATCCTTTAATGTGGAAGCTGACAGATCTTGTGTGATTCTAATTACAGTTCCTCGGTATTTGAATTGTTTCTTTCTAGCTGCTTGCAATATCTTTTCCTTGGTGCGATAGTCCTGAAATTTGGCCACATAATTCCTTGGGGTTTGAATTTTAGGGTCTCTTTCAGTAGGTGATAAATGAATTCTTTCCATGGTAATTTTGCCTTCTGATTCTAAAACATCAGTGCAGTTTTCTTTCATGATTTCCTGGAAGATAGCATCTAGGTTATTTTTTTTTTTTATCGTGGCTTTCAGGGAGTCCAATAATCCTTAGATTGTCTCTCCTAGATCTATTTTCCAAGTCACTTGTTTTTCCTAGATGATATTTCATATTTTCTTCTATTTTTTTCATTTTTTTGTTTGACTGATTCTTGAAGTGTTATTGAGTCATTCACTTCCATTTGTTCAGTTCTAATTTTTAAAGTATTATTTTCTTCAGTTACATTTTTTAGCTCCTTTTGTAACTGGCTAATTGAACTTTTTTTTCATTGCAGTCTTTTTCCCTTTTACCAATTTTGTTTTTCAGTCAATTGGTATCTTTTTCCATTTCACCAATTTTGTTTTTCAGTGTATTGTTGTCTTTTTTTATTTCATCAATTTTGTTTTTCAGTGAATTGGTGTATTTTTCATATCTTTTTTGTAGGGCACTATATTCTTCTTGAAATGATCCCAATTGATTTCCCCATTTTTCTTCTAACTCTCTTTTGAGATTCTTCATGCAATCTTCCAGGAAAGCCTTGTAAAATGGAGACCAGCTCATGACCACCTTTGTGTCTTCCTCTGGAGTTGCTTTAACTTTAGGAACCTCGGGATCTGAGGTCTGCCCTTCTTTCTCTTCATAAAAGCTGTTTATGGTGAGAGTTCTTTTCTGTTTCTTTTTTTTTCTTTTCTTTTCTTTTCTTTTCTTTCTTTCTTTTTTTTGTTTTTTGTTTTTTTTTGCTTTTTGCTAAGGCAATTTGGGTTAAGTGACTTGCTCAGGGTCATACAGCTAGGGAATGTTAAGTGTCTGAGATCAGATTTGAACCCAGGTCTTCCTGACTTCAAGGCTGGTGCTTTATCCACTGCACCATCTAGCTACCCCTTCTTTTCTGTTTCTTACTTATTTTTTAGAGTTTGAGGTCTGTTTAAAGCAGAGGACTGGCAGTTGCTTCAATTTGCCTTGACGACGTTTGGCTGATTGACTTCCCAGGCTGTGCTGTCTGGGCTAGGACAGGCATTTGCAGTGGGTTACAGTCTACCTTTTACTAAAGGCAGATCTGCCAAAGCACCTGCCCACAACCAGAGCAAAGTGACCCACATGTCTCCCAGGGACTTCCCAGGTCTTTCAGACCTGTCATACTCTGTCCTAGTCCCAATCTCCTATCCTGACTTCACTCTTCCCCATTACAAAACACCCAGTTCCCTGCCCATTTGAAACACACTTGCTCCAAAGTTCTTCCAAGGTAACTTCTGCTGGAAATATGTTGTACTCCAAGTATTTGGGGGAGCCTTCACTTCAGAACCAGTTCAGAGGCTTAATCTGCTATTAGTTTTAGAGAAGATCAGAGGAGGTCACAGATAGACGTGTCTGCACTTCGCCATATTGGCTCCACCTCCCTCAAATGACTTTCATTCTTAAAATTTGACACAGTTTTTTTTATATTTTAGAAATGAGACTTTTATCAGAAATACTGGGTATAAAAATTTTTCCCCAGCTTTGTACTTCTCTTTTAATTTTGCTTTTGTTGGTTTTGTTCGTGAAAAAATTTTTAATTTAATGCGATCGAAGTTTTTCATTTTACCTTTCATAATGTTCTCTATATCTCCTTGGGTCATAAATTCCTCTTTTCTGCACATATCTGATAGGTAAATTATCCCTTCTTCTCCTAATTTGTTTATGGTATCATTTTTATCTAAATCAGATATCATTTTGACCTTATTTTCATATGGGATGCATGATGTAGGTCTCTGCCAAGTTTCTGGCATATTATTTACCATTTTTCCAGCAATTTTTGTCAAATACTGTGTTCTTATTCCAGAAGTAGGAGTTTGGGTTTTTTATTTTGTTTTTTTTTTCAAATACTAGATTGCTGTAAGACCTTGATTATTGTGTCATCTGTATCTAATATATTCCACTGATCTATCACTCTATTTCTTAGCCAGTCTCAAATGATTTTAATTACTGCTGGTTTATAATATACTCTTATGTTTGTTACTGCTAAAGCTATCATCCTTTGTATTTTTTCCATTAATTCCCTTGATATTCTTGATCTTTTTTTTCTTCCAGGTGAATTTTATTTTTTCTAGTTCTATAAAATAATGTTTTGGTATTTTGATTAGTATGGCACTGAAAAGTAGAACAATTTAGGCAGGCTTGTCATTTTTATCATATTTAGCTTGGCATTGTCATAAACAACTGATATTTTCCCAATTATTTAGATCTCACTTTATTTGTGTGAGAAGTGTTTTGTAATCATGTTCATATAATTCTTAGGTTTTTCTTGGCAAGTAGACCCCCAAGTAATTTATTTTATCTACAGTAATTTTAAATGGATCTTCACTTTTAATCTCTTGCTGTTAAGCTTTGTCAGTAATATATAGAAATACTGATGATTTTTGTGGGTTTATTATATATCCTGCAACTTTGCTAAAGTTTGTTTGCAGTTGGATTTTACATGATTTTCTAAAATTTTCTAAATATATCATCATATCATCTGCAAAGAATGATATTTATTTCCTCATTGCCTATTCTAATTCCTTTAATTTATATTTTTTTAATTGCTAAAGCCAACATTTCTAGTACATATTGAATAATAATGGTGATAATGGGCATTCTTGTTTCATCCCTGATGTTATTGGGAATGCATCCAGCTGCTCTCCATTACAAATAATGTTTGCTGTAGCTTTTAGATACTGCTTATTTTAAGGAAACCTCTCTTTATCCCTGTGCTCTCTAGTGTTTTTAATAGGAATTGGTGGTGTATTTTGTCAAAAGCGTTTTCTGCATCTATTGAGATTATCATATGATTTCTGTTAGTTTTGTTATTGATATGGTTGATTATGGTAATAATTTTCCTGATATTGAATCAGCCCTGCATTTCTGGAAATAGTGTATTATCCTGCTAAGTTGCTGTAATCTCTTTGCTAATATTTTATGTAAAATTTTACATAAATATTCATTAGGGAGTATAACCTGTAAGTTTCTCTGTTTAGGTTTTTCCTGTTTTGGGTATCAGTGGCATACTTGTGTCATAAAAGGAATTTTCCAGAATTCCTTCTTTACCTATTTTTCCAGATGAATTTACATAGTATTGGACTTAATTATTCTTCAAATGTTTGGTAGAATTCACTTGTGAATCCATCTAAATCTGGAAGTTTTTTCTTTTCTTTTTTTTATTAAAGCATTTTATTTGTATAACATATGTATGTGTAGTTCCTCAGCATTGATCTGTACAAAGCTTTCCGTTACAAATTTTACCCCTGGTTCCCTCTCCTCCCCTAGATGGCAGGAAGTCCACTACATGTTAATAATGTTGAAATACTTGACAAGTTGTGCAAGAAAAATCCTATCTCAAAGAAAAAAAAAGAAAATCAGAGAAAGGAAATACAGTGCAAGCAAATATCAATAAAGAGCATGAAAATGTTATGTTGTGCTCCATATTTCACATCCCTCTCTCTGGGTGTATATGGTTTTCTTCACTGAACAATTGGAACTGGTTTGAGACAATTCTTTGTGGCAGAGAGCCATGTCCATCAGAATTGATCATCATGTAATATTGTTGCTGCTGTGTATAATGATCTCCTGGTTCTGCTCCTTTCACTCAGCATCAGTTCATGCAAGTCTCTCCAGGCCTCTCTGAAATCGTCCTGCTGGTTGTTTCTTACAGAACAATAATATTCCATAACATTCATATGCCATAATTAATTCAGCCACTCTCCAATTGATGGACATCCATTCAGGTCCAGTTTCTAGCCACTACAAAAAGGGCTGCCACAAACATTCTTGCACATGTGGGTCCCTTTCCCTCCTCCAAGATCTCTTTTGGATATAAGCCCAATAGAAACACTGCTGGTCCAAAGGGTATGCACAGTTTGATGACTTCTTAAGCATACTTCCAAAATGCTCTCCAGAATGGTTGGTTCTGTTCACAGTTCCACCAACAATGTATCCGTGTCCCAGTTTTCCCATATCCCGTCCAACACCCGTCACTAAATTTTCTGTCATTTTAACCAATCTGACAGGTGTATAGTGGTAACTCAGAGTTGTCTTAATTTGCATTGCTCTGATAAATAGTGATTTGGAGCAACTTTTCATAAGACTAGAAAAGGTTTTAATTTCGTCATCTGGAAATTGTCTGTTCATATCCCTTGACTACTTATCTATTGAAGAGTGGCTTGAATTCTTATATATATATGAGACAATTCTCTATATATTTTAGAAATGCGGCCTTTATCAGAATCATTAAATGTAAAGATGATTTCCCAGTTTGATACTTCCCTCCTAATCTTGTCTACATTAGTTTTATTTGTACAGAAAATTTTTAACTTAATATAATCAAAATTATCTATCTGGTGTTCAATTAAGAGTTCCAGATCTTCTTTGGACACAAATTTATTCCATTTTCACAGGTCTGAGAGGTAAAGTATACTGCGTTCCTCTAATTTACTTATAATATCACTCTTTATATCTAGATCATGAACCCATTTAGATCTTATCTTGTTATATGGTGTT
>JAJPUD010031781.1:0-12319 GCA_023553655.1 Myrmecobius fasciatus | reverse complement strand
GCTGGCCACAATGATCCCTGCCCCCCTCCCCCTCCTGGAACTGACCTCTCAGGATGCCAACAAGAGCCCCATGGTGTCGGGGCCGTGCAGACCACCCCCTGGACTTGTGTCCGTGCTCCAGACCCTCCCTGGCTCCCCACTGCCGCTCCTTGTCCGGAGCCAGGCCCCTCCCAGCGGGTGTTGCCCATGGGCACAGTCTGTGCCAGCATTGGCACTTTGATAGGCACCTGAGAGCCATGGCCCTGGATGGGGGATGGGCACGGAGGGGAGTGGAAGGCGCTCGGCTCCACCCCCCGGCCAAGGAATTGATGGGGGGGGAGGGTTCTTTTTGTCCTGCTTTATGAACAAATCCTTGTCTTGGAGGATGGCACCGGGCAGAGGGTGGCGGGAGGCCTCCAGGAGGAGTCTAGCTGCCAAAATGCCCAAGACTAAGCAAATCTACTCTTAAAAGTAGTCGTGGGAGTCCCATGCTCAGCCCCAATGTCGGGGAGCAATGGGGCACAGAGGAGCTCCCCAGCCGGCCATGATCGGGCTCCAGGTGGAGATGGGACACTGCTCTGGTGAGGGGTTCACTCAGCCTGCAGGGGTGCTCTCCCCCCTTCCCCTCCTCACAGCACTGGGGCCCGTGACTTGCCTCTCCCCAGCCTGCAGAGAAGGGCTCCGGAGGGGCCCTGGGGGACCCCCAGAAAAGCTGCCCCACTCCTGGCTTGTTCCTCCTGCCCAGCTTTCCCACAAGGAGGGGGATGGGGGGCTTTTGGCCATCTTCCACCCTCAGCTCCCCCCCCCCAACTCATGACCTGCTTCTCCTCCCCAGCCCTGCCCCTCCAGCCTCCCCAGGAGAGGACTCGAGAATGGCCCCTGTGACGGCCACACTTTGCCAGGTGAGTGGCCCCAGACCTGGGGAGCACAACCTGGACGGAGCCCTAGAACCTCTGGGGCTCAGCTTGGCCGGCTCCTGCCCCTAAAGAGGGCCCAGTGAGGGTCCGCTGACCTCCGGCTGCAGCTGCAAGAACCCGGGGGAGGAACGCTGCAGGCGGCAGCTCTCCCTGGCCTTGAGTCAGTCCCATCTGCATGTGGGGGTCACTCCGGCCCTTGTTGGCTCCCCACTAAGTCTTGCTGTGAGGGAGGCAAAGGCAGGCTTTTGTGAAGGAGAGCAGGCCTTCCCCTTGGGCGCCCCAGGCTCGCTCTTTGTGCCAGCTTGTTGGGGCTCCAGCAAGAGACCCTGAGGCCCCAGAGGAAGACGTTTGCCCGGGACCCCCGCATCTGGGAGGGTCAGAGACATGCAGGAGCCAAGGCCCCACGGGGCCCTGGAGCACAAGCGGCATCAGGGCAAAGTCTGGCGCTCAGGGAGGTTTGGTCTCCAAGGGCAGTGTCGGCCGGCCGGCCGGTGCAGCTGCCTGCCCTTGGGCCTCGGCCCAGAGGGACACTGCTGTCCCTGCCCCGAGCCGGGGGTCATCTTTGGGGAGGGCTGCGGACAAGCAGGTTTGGCTTTGGGGTCCCGGTCCAGGCTGTTGGAGGGGATTCTCTGAGGCTGCCGGAAGCCTCCTGAGACCCTCAGAAGTTGAGGCCGGACGTGAGCCCTCCATCCCAGACTGCTGCCGTGGTCCACGATGGATGGCTATCTGAAGGGGTCTGGATGAGCTCCTTCTCTCCAGGGCCCTGGAAGGGTACAGACAGACGCCCTTGGTGTTTCAGGAGCCGGTGACCTTCCAGGATGTGGCAGTGGTCTTCACGCAGGAGCAGTGGGCTTGCCTGGACCCTCCTCAGAAGGAGCTGTACCGGGATGTGATGCTGGAGAACTACCACAACCTGCTCTGCCTGGGTGAGGGGGCTTCTCCTGGGACCCGGGCCCCTGTGGGGTCTTCATTGATTGGAGGCTGAGAGGTGCCAGTTGGGCCTTCAGAGGCAGGGGTATCTTGGGGGTGGGCCCTGTGCTAGTGCTGAGGACCCAGGGACAAAAGGGTGACCACAGTCCCTGTCCTGCAGGAGCTTAGGTTCCAGAAGTAAGAATCCATAATTTAGGGGGTACCATGCTTTTAGCAGGTCAAGGGGGCCCTCTGGCTAGGGTCCCTGGGGGGAAGAGGAAGAGAGGGGAAAGGTTGTGGGTGGGAAGTGGCTGGAGTTGGGCAGGCTCTGCCCCTCAAGGCTGGTGGGAGTCAGAATATTGGGGGGGTAGGTGTGGTCGAGATTGGGTGTGAAATGGGGGGGTGAGGTGGGGGAGGGCACCTCTTTGCTGCCAGAAGTGAGGGTCAGGGAGCAAGGCTTTCCCTTGACCCAAGACTCCCACTTCCCCTGAGCAGGACTGGCCGGGTGTAAGCCCCAGGTGATCCACCAGCTGGAGCAAGGGGAGGCTCCTTGGACACTGGAGAGCAGAGCCCTGGGGAGCAGCCTTCCAGGTGAGTACAGCCCTCCCAGAGTGGAGAAAAGCCCCCACTGTGTGTCAGCCCCAGGAGGGCCATTCAGTCTTGGGCTTGGATAGTCAACTAGGAGGTCCACCAGCATTTGACGGCTAGCCCACACCTTTCCCCTGTGCTCTCACCCTCCTCCCTCTGTCTCCCGGCTCTGGGCTTTTCTCCGGCTCTCCCCGGCCTGGAACGTCGGGGTCCCCTGGCTCCCTTCGGGTCCCAGCTGGAAGGCCCTCTTCTCCAGAAAGCCTTTCCCAACCAACCTGCATTCTGCTCTCTGAGATCCCCTCCGGTCTCTCCCGTCTCTCGTCTGCCCGTGGTGGTCTGCATGCTGACTCCTTCATTAGGTTGGGACCGAGGAGAGCAATGTCCTGTTTTGTAGCTGAAGCTCTGGGTGCAGTGGGACTGGTAACTTCACACCAGAAACCAAAAGGCCCAATGGCTTCGAGGTGACACGATGCTCTCTCTCAATTCTGGCTCATTTAGCTACAGTTTTCTCCGAGGCCTTGGGTGCCAGCACCAGGCTGCCCAGTTCAGAATCACAATCCTTACTCTTACTTACTAAAACAAAGCTCAGTGAAACATTAAAAAGCTGCAAGCCCATTTGGGACAGGAAAAGTCATTCCATCTTTAGCTATCGGCTGCTTCAGGAGCCATCGAATCCACGGCCAGGCATTTATGGAATAAATAGACGGGAAAGAAGACCAACTGTTTGGAGGAAACTAAATGTTTGGGAATTGGTGAGATGGAGGGAGGAAGGGAACAAGTGATTATGGAGCCTGTACTGTAAGCCAAGGACTTTGCAGAGATCTCCTTTAATCTTCATCAGAGCTGTGAACTTAGTAGTCTTATGACCCCACTTGTGAGAAACTGAGACAAACAGGATAAGTGATGGGCCTAGGGTCACAGGACAAGTAAGTTTCTGAGAATTCCGGTCTTCCGGACTTGAACCACAACTCCATCCACCTGCCACCCTCATTACTTCCTAAAAGGACAATCCTTCTCAAATTAGTTTATATGTTTAATATCGGCCAAACGAAATAAGGGGATCTCTCTGTGGGATTTTGTGAATTAACATGGAACTAACGTGGAGAACTCAACAGACAATCATGGCACAGGAACCTGAAGCCAGGGCAGTGGGTCACTGCTGTAGGTGCTTGGGATAAAGAAACCCTCCCTCCTCAGGGAGCTGACTTCCCCCCCTCTCTCTGCATGTACCTATGATCAGGTGTTTCTGTGTGTATGTATGTATGTGCACACACAGAATCTGTTTGTAGCCCTGATCCTCAGGGTAGGGCTGGTTTCCCTCTTGTGTCTCTTTCTCCTGGCACTGAGCTCAAGGCCTGGCCCTTCAGGGGGCTGCATGCAGAGTAAATCCTGGGCTGGTGGTAAGATAGGGTTCTCAGTACTGATTGATCAGAATTCCTCATCCCCTCCACCCACCCCAGGGCACCTTACCTCAGCTCATCAGCTCTGTCTTCAGCAGGCACAATAATGTTCAGATCTCAGTTGGACTTGGATCCATGTCTCCAGGAACAGCTCCTGACAGCCTGCCATTGTGCCTTTGAAGGCCATATACTGAGTTCCCTGGAGTCTAGATAAATGGAAAAGTAAAACAACACCTTGATAAGATTTAGAGTTTGAGCCTGAGATTTGTGGTGGAGCTGATGGCCAGGCCAATCATTGGGCCTCCCTTTCTGCCCTTAGCCATGTTTGGAGGTAGGAATCTCTCACTAGGCCCTTCCTGACTGAAGATCATCCAGCCACTGCCTAATGATTCCCAGATAGCAGGAGCTGACCCCATTATGAGGAAGCAGCCTGAAGACCATGAGGATAGTAATAAGGAGATCCATCTACTACTGATGACCTGTGTGACCAGATCCAAATCCTTCTATTGTTTAGCGCTTCTTTTCTTTTTTAAGTGTTTCTTTTTAAGTCATAATAACTCTTCCCTCACAAAGTGGTGAAAAATTTCTATAGACCGTAAATAATGTCTGGTTCAACAAGGTGTTATTATTGTTCTTTCCTCTAAAGTTTGGTGAAATTATTGTTTTAAGAAGAGAACCAGAAGGGGCTAAGTGAATAACAGGTGGCACTAATAGATATTTCCATGTTTTAATTTCTTTCAGATTTGGAGGTGAGACCAGAAAGCAAGGAGACAACTGCAAAACTGGGCTTTTTTATGGAACATTTAAACCTGAAGAAACTTAGAGGGGATGTTCTCTGTCTCTCAAACTTAAAAATTCATATTGGAGGGAAGCCTTATAAATGTAGTAAATGTAAGAAGGCCTTCTCCCAGAGGTCAGAGGTCACCTGCCATCAGTTTATTTGTGGTCGAGAGAAACTTTTTAAATGTAATCACTGTGGGAAGACCTTTTCCGTGAGACAATTGCTTACTCAACATCAGATGATCCATACTGGGGAGAAACCTTATGAATGTAATCATTGTTGGAAGGCCTTTCGCCAGAGAGGGACTCTTACCCAACACGAGAGAATCCACACTGGAGAGAAACCTTATAAATGCGATCAATGTGGGAAGACTTTTCTCCGGCGCACACACTTATCCCGACATCAGCGCATTCACACTAAGACTCCTTATGAATGCAATCAGTGTGGGAGGGCCTTCTGTCTACCCACAGAGCTTTTTCAGCATCAGAGGATTCATAGTGGAGAAAAACCTTATAAATGTAATGAATGTGAGAAAACCTTCTCGGTGAAGAAAGAGCTTACCTATCATCACAGACTCCATACTGGAGAGAAACCTTATCAATGCAGTCAATGTGGGAAATCCTTTCGCCTCAGGAAGCAGTTCACCCAACACCAGAGAGTTCACACTGGAGAGAAACCCCATAAATGTCATCATTGTGGGAAGACCTTCTACCGGAGCACCCATTTATCCCGACACCAGAGGATTCACACTGAAAATCCTTATGAATGTAATCAATGTGGGAGGGCCTTCTGTCTACCTACAGAGCTTTTTCAGCATCAGAGGATTCATAGTGGAGAGAAACCTTATGAATGTAATGAATGTGAGAAAGCCTTCTCTGTGAAGAAAGAGCTTACCTATCATCAGAGACTCCATACTGGAGAGAAACCTTATCAATGCAGCCTGTGTGAGAAGACCTTCCGCCTCAGGAAACAGTTCACCCAACACCAGAGAGTTCACACTGGAGAGAAACCCCATAAATGTCATCAGTGTGGGAAGACCTTCTACCAGGGCACGCACCTATCCCGACACCAAAGGATTCACACTGGAGAGAAACCTTACGAATGTAATCGGTGTGGGAGGGCCTTCCGTCTGAGCGCCCAGCTTGTCCAACATCAGAGGATTCACACTGGAGAGAAACCTTATGAATGTGATCAGTGCGGGAAGGTCTTCCGCCTTAAAACAACTCTTACCCAACATCAGAGAATTCACACTGGTGAGAAACCTTATACCTGTCTTGGATGCGGGAAGGCCTTTGGCCAGCGTGGGAATCTTATGAAACACGAGAGGGTTCACATTTGACAAAGACCTCAGGCCTGCAGTCGAGGCATTCTGGGAGAGCACATGGCTGATTCAGCATCAGACTTCAACTGGAAGTAAACTTTAGTAGGAGAGTCAATGTCAGAAGACCTCTATGTTGTGAGGAATCCCCTTTGTTGGTATCAGAGAATTCTTACTGGAGAGAAATGTTATTATTGTTTAAAAAAATCTTTCCATAACAGAAATTTTATTAATACATTCAATATCAGTAGAACATCAGCCTAAGCACAGAGATTACCCTGTAGTAAAGACTTTATATTGAGGAATAACCTTATGAATGTTGTCATTGCGTCAAGGCTTTTGGACTAAAATATTACTCTTCATCAGAAAATTTCAGGAGGAAGATTGTGGGAAGATGGTGGAGCAGGTCAGAAAATTCCAAGCTCTCTAGATTTCCCCTCCAAAGAAAACAAAAATTGTGCCTTACAGTGTAGGTAGATTGGGAAAAACAAATAAGATTTTGAGCACAACTGGGTCTTCCAAGATAACTATTTCTCCCCCCAAAAAAACTTCAGGAGAAAGGATTAACCAGTGTAAAGTGCATAAATTTTGATAGCTCCAGCACCATTGGGGAGCCCTGGGGTTAACTGGGTTTGAAGGTAGCCTCAGCCAGAAGCACAGGAACTCTCACCTTTCCGACAGTTTAGCTGAGTCAGGGATCTGAGTCTAGGAAGATTGAGGGGACCTCTGCTGATAAGAAATGCCAGGCTCAGCTGTGCTTCAGGGTGAGAAGGAACTGGCATACCCAGTGGGAGTGCTGCAATGGGACAGGGTAGCTGCCGGCTGCAGGCACTTATAGAAGAGTAGAGTTCTTGGTTTGGAGTTCCATTCCAGAGGGGAAAACTGAAGTCCAAGGCATCCCCTCTCCCCAGGTGATTAAACTATTACATTCTTATTTAAAAAAAATGAGCGGGCATAGGAGAAGAAACCCAACTATAGAAAGTTACATGGTAATAGGAAAAACAGGGTTCATCTTCAGAAAAGGCTATTGAAATAAAAAAGCCTCCATTATCCCCCTTAAAAAAAGTTACATGACTACTTGCCCCAAAGAATCTGTAAAATAACTCAAAGACTTGAAAAACCAAATGAGAGAAATTAAGGAAGAACAAAAAAAGTATAATCCAAGAAAAACAAGATTATAAAAGAAAGTTAATTGACTAGAAAAGGAAATCCAAAGTTTAACAGAAAATGACTTCTTTGAAAATTAGAATTAGGCAAGGGGGAAGCCAGTGAAGTTAGACCAAAAAATAAAATATAAAGAATAATAATATTATAGAAAATGTGAAACATAAGAAAAACCACAGATCTAGAGAACAGATCAAGAAGAAAAGGAATATTTGGATTATCTGAAAGCTATGACCAAAAAAAGAACCTTGACATAATAAACAAAATCAAGAAAATTGTTCTGAAGTGATAGAACAAGAGAGGAACTTAGAAATAGAAAAAATCCACCGACCATCACCTCCTACAAGGAAAACATAAATATCATTGCTAAAATTCGAAACCCCCAGAACAAATGTAAAATTCTGCAAACAATAAAAGCAAGTCAAATATGCTGGAGCTAGAATAAGATTTGCATAGGATTTAGCAGCTACAATAAAAGACCACAGGTCCTGGAATACTATACGGACAATTAAAAAATTAGGATTGAGGCCAAGAATATTATATCCAGCAAAATTAATAATATTGAAGGAAAAAAATAACATTCAATAAACTTAGATTTTCAGGTTTTTGTCTCAACCTTGAACCCAATAGAAAGTTTAATATATAAGAGCCAGCATCAAAGACTAACTTCAAGGGATTCGATGAGGACAATTTTTTTATGTTTTATATGTAAACCATATGTCTAAGATTGACATTAGTAATTGGTAATCCAAAAGAAAGATTGAGATAGAGCAGAGTATAACATGACCCCAAAAAGCAAAACCATCTAGGAAAAGGTAAAAATTGGTGCAGTATCAAGAACCAATGCACAGGAATTAGATGGGGGAAAAAGGTTGGTAGTTCTGAAAATCTATTTGCATTGGGATTCAGTTAAAGAGGGAATGATACATACATATATACATATACTCAGAAGGATATAGGCCCCTCCAAAATCTATAGGGTGGGGGAGAAAATAGGATGAGGTGGAGTATAGAAGCATGTTTAGATTAACAGGAATGGAATAAAGTATGTAGATAAATAGGAATGGAATAAAGAGGGAGGGAAAGAATTCCGGGATAGAATAAGGGAGGGATCAATGGATAGGTGTGGGGTGGCACTGAGGTTAAGTAATAGCAAGGCAAGTCAACAGGTAGAAGTGAAGTAGGTTAACAGGGTTAGGAAATAAAAAATATAGACAAACATAATACCAATAATTAGGAGTAGAATTTATTAGATATAAAATTTCCCCAAAGAACTTCAACTGCATCCCATAAATTTTGCGATTCCTTATTGTCATTCTCTTGGATGAAATTATTGATTGTTTCTATAATTTGTTTCACCCAGTCATTTTTTTAGGATTATATTAGTTTTCAATTAATTTTGGTCTATTCTTCCCTGGATTTTTACTACAGTAATTTTTATCGCATCATTATCTGAAAAAAGATGCATTTCTGCCTTTCTGCATTTGACTTTTGAGGTTTTTATGCTCTAATACATGATCATTTTTTTGTGTAAGTTCCATGTAACACTGAGAAAAAGGTATATTCCTTTCTATTCCCATTCAATTTTCTCCAAAAGTCAGTCATGCCTAACTTTTACAAAATTTTATTTACCCCCTTAACTTCTTGTTTATTTTGTGGTTTGATTTAATCTAATTCTGATAGAGCGAGGTTGAGATCCCCCACTAGTATAATTTTATGTCTGTTTCTTTTTTCAATTCTCTTAACTTCTCCAGGAATTTAGATGCTATCACACTTGGTGCATATCATCTATGGTACTGTTTAGCAAGATGTAGTTTCCTTATCTCTCTTAATTAGATCTATTTTTGCTTTTTGCTTGATCTCAGATCAGGATCGCTATCCCTGCTTTTTTATTTTTTTATTTTTATTTCTGCTGATATCTAATAGATTCTGCTCCAGCCTTTTGCCTTTATTCTTTTTGTATGTATCTCTTTACTTCAGTTGTGTTTCTTATAAACAACATATTGTAGGATCCTGGCTTTTAATCCATTCTGCTATCCACTTTTGTTTTAGGGGAGAGTTCATCCCATTCACAGTCACAGTTAAAACTAGTAATTCTGGGTTTCCTGATATCTTATTTTCCCCATTATGCTTTTCTCTCCCTTTTCCCCCTTCCCTCCCAACAAGTATTTTGTTTCCGACTACTCCCTCAGTCTGCTCTCCCTTTTTTCAGCCCCTTCCCCCTTTCTTATGCCTTTTACCTTCTACTTCTGTTCTCCTTTCTTTTAGTTTCCCCTTTCCTTTCCTCTTTCCTCTCCTATTTCACTTAGGGTGAGACAAGTTTCTATATCAAATTAAATATGTATGATATTTCCTCTTTAGCCAAATCTTTGTTTTCCTATTTTTTTTCCAATTTTGCATTTAAGTTTGAAATCAATACATTAAAAATTCATACTAAACTTTTAGCCACAGAGACCTTCCTGTATATCAGTTAATACAATCTCAAATAAAACTTTATTAATATAAAAGTTTAGGAAAGGTTTCTACTCTAAATATCTTATAGAGTTCAGAATGGTGAGGACTCATAAAATGAAAGCATATGGGAATTTCTTCTTTAATATTAAGGTCTTATGTGGCACCAGGTAGTTCCTAATGAAGAACAATCTTATGAATACAAAGAAGGTAATTTAAAGCTTTGTGTGAAGGCACAACTGACCTGATTTTCAGAGTTTACTATATTAGAAACCAAACTTAACTTGGTACTGAGGGAAAAAGAATGGTGAAAATAAGTAGCAAATGAATTTTCCCCATAAGGAGTACATCTCCAGTCCACAGCCTGTCATTCTTTATCCAATTGCCCAAAGAAGTCAGTGTGGGTTTCCAGTTGCAGAGAAAAAAAAAACAGCTTCCCTTTTTGCCCCAACTTTTGAGAGGAACTCTACTCTTCTCCCTACTCCATGCTGTCCAAGTTTCCTTAGGGGCAGGGAAGAGGCTAGCCTGGATGTGGAGGTGGAAGCTATGGTCTGAGGCCCTTAGTTACTTGGACTACTTGACTACTGCTTGGAACTACCAGGAGTCCAGGATCCTCTGCTGCAGCTGCCTCTGCCTGGGCTTCCACTCTTGCTGCTCCTTCTCTGGCTGAGCCTCCATGCTCCTTCCAGTACTTCAGTTTTGGGAGCCAGGAGACTATCTGCTACAACAACATCAACCTGCAGGAAGTGTCCTGCCTGCCAACATGTGATGGCCTCCAACCCGATAGTCCAGTATACCATTGCCTTCCCTAGGGAGGAGTTGCCCAGTTAAGGGCAATAGCTGAGGGGCCAGGCAGTGTGCCAGGCCAACTTCAACTCCCTCCACTCAACCAAATGTAAGGAATGCCTAGCAAGCATCTAAAGCTGAAGTACTGAAATGCATAAAATACTGAATTTGAAGTTTTGTGGCAGATGAGTGCAGAGATTCCTGTATAATGTATCACTGTATAATGACCCAGAGAAGGTACTCTGGCTGAAGAGGTTACTCAGTAATCCAGAATTTATATGAGAGAAGGCTGAGTACATTCAATACATTCAAAGCTTTTGTTCTAAATACACAGTAACCTGATATCAGTGAGAACATTCTCCAGACATAATCTGGAATTAGAGTGAAAAATAATTTAAGAAATACACCTGAGAGAAACTTCATAAATGACTTGATTATGACAGATTCTCTGCTCTTTGATTTGACACATCATATCTGTCACAATGAGAAAAAATCAACCCAACCAAACTACCTCTGTCAAGAACAAGGAAAAGACTCTCAAAATTGAAGAGATTTTTTTTACATTGAGATTACTCATTCCAGAAAACAAAACAAAACAAAAAACTCCAAATTCATTAATAGAGCCTTCTGCTCTTATTTATGGCTGACCCACCATCAGAGAACTCACTTTGAGAGATTTTTTTTCACATTAAATATTTTATTCACATTGTTTACAAATTGTATCCACCTGAAGGAAAAAAAAACATGAATCCAATAATTACAGTTATTCACATTTTCTTTTTGACATGAGTTTTTATTTTATTTTATTTTATTTGCATAACATATGTGTGGGTAATTCTTCAACAATAACCCTTACATAGCTTTCTGTTACAAATTTTCCCCCCAACTCCCCACCCCTCCCCTAGATGGCAGGATATCCACTACATGTTAATTATGTTAAAATATTGGCAAATCAAATATATGTATACATATTTCCAAACTTATCATTGTTGTGCAAGAAAAATCTTATCTACACAAAAGATATATCAGATAAAGGAAACACAATGTAAGCAAACATCAATCAAGGAGTATGAGAATGTTATGTTGTGGTCCACATTTCACATCCCTCTCTCTGGGTGTATATGGTTTTCTTCAGTGAACAATTGGAGGTGGTTTGAAGCATTTCATTGTTGAAGAGAGCCATGTCCATCAGAATTGATCGTCATATAGTACTGTTGTTGCTGTGTATAATGATCTCCTGGTTCTGCTCATTTCACTGAGCATCAGTTCATGTAAGTCTCTCCAAGCCTCTCTGAAATCATCTTGCTGGTCATTTCTTTTTTTTTTTTATAAAGCTTTTTATTTACAAAACATATGAGTGACCTTTCAACATTGACCTTTGCAAAAAAACTTTTTTTTTTCCCAAGCTTTTGCTTTCTTCCCCCCACCCTTGCTGGTCATTTCTTACAGAACAATAATATTCCATAATATTCATATACCATAATTTATTCAGCCATTCTCTAATTGAAGGGCATCTATTCAATTTCCAGTTTCTAGCCACTACAAAAAGGGCTACCACAAACATTCTTGCACATGTGGGTCCCTTTCCCTCCTTTATGATTTCTTTGGGATATAAGCCCAATAGAAATGCTGCTGGGTCAAAGGGTATGCACAGTTTGATAACTTTTTGAGCGTAGCTCCAAATTGTTCTCCAGAATGGCTGTATCTGTTCACAGCTCCACCAACAATGCATCAGTGTCCCAGCCCTCCCACATCCCCTCCAACATTCATCATTAACTTTTCCTGTCATTTTAGCCCATCTGACAGGTGTGTAGTGGTACCTCAGGGTTGTCTTGATTTGCATTTCTCTGATCAATAGTGATTTGGAGCACCTTTTCATATGACTATAAATAGTTTTAATTTCATCCTCTGAAAATTGTCTGTTCATATCCTTTGACCATTTATTGATTGGAGAATGGCTTGAATTTTTATAAATATGAGACAATTCTCTATATATTTTAGAGATGAGACCTTTATCAGAACCATTA
>JAJPUD010031780.1:0-11174 GCA_023553655.1 Myrmecobius fasciatus | reverse complement strand
TAACATTTTCATGATCTCTATTGACATTTGCTTGCATTGTGTTGCCTTTCTCTGATTCTTTTTTTTTTCTTGTAGATAGGATTTTTCTTGCATAACTTCTCAAGCATTTCAACATTAACATGTAGTGGACTTCCTGCCATCTAAGGGAGGGGAGGGGAACTACCCATACATATGTTATACAAATAAAAAGCTTAAAAAAATATAAATAAATAAATAAAAGAATCTCAAAAGATAACTGGAGGATAAATGGGAAAATAAACTGAAATCAGTGCAAGAATGATATAATACCCTGCAAAAGAGATATGAAAAAGACAGAAATTTATTGAAAAACAAAATTAGTGAAGTGGAAAAAGAGTGCAATGAACAAAAAAATTCAATTGGCCAGTTACAAAAGGAGCTAAAAAAAAGGTAACTGAAGAAAACAACACTTTAAAAATAAGAATTGAACAAATGTAAGTGAATGACTCAATAAGACTTCAAGAATCAGTCAAACAGAAACAAAAAATGAAAAATTAGAAGAAAATATGAAATATCTCCTAGGAAAAACAACTGACTTGGAAAATAGATCTAGGAGAGACAATCTAAGGATTATTGGACTTCCTGAAAGCCATGATGAAAAAAAGAATCTAAACACTATCTTCCAAGAAATCCTGAAAGAAAACTGCCCTGAGGTTGTACAATCAGAAGGCAAAATCACAATTGAAAGAATTCACCAATCACCTCCTGAAAGAGACCCCAAAATTAAAACCACAAGGAATATCATGGCCAAGTTTCAGGACCATCGCACCAAGGAAAGGATATTACAAGCAGCTAGAAAGAAGCAGTTCAAATACCAAGGATCAATAATTAGAATCACATATGATCTGTCACACATTGAAGGATCGAAGGGCCTGGAACCAGATATTCCGAAATGCAAAGGAACTTGGATTACACAAAAGAATAATCTATCCAGCTAGAATGATCATTATCCTCCAGGGAAGAAGATGGTCATTTAATGATATAGGTGAATTTCACCTATTTCTAATGAAAAGACCAGATCTGAACAAAAAATTCGGCCTCCAAACACAGAAATCAAGAGAAGCATAAAAAGGTAAAAAGGAAAGGACTCTTGAGAACTTTATTTCTACTATGGAGATACTTAAAGTTTGGGGGTATAATTAACTAGGTATTACTTTGATAATATGAAAAAGAAAACTACAGGGGGAAAGGTTATCATACTGGGGAAAAGAGGGAAAAGGTGGTAAAATAAGATTTTTTTTAAAAAAGGAGGTAAAAACAAGACAATATCTCATGAAGAGGCAAAGAAAACCTAATATAATTGAGAGAAAGAAGGGAGGGAGTTGAGCATTGTGTAAATCTTACTCTCATCAGTTTGGGCTCTAAAAGTGTATATCAGACATTTGATTTCACAGAGAAACTTGTCTGTTGCTAGAGGGAAGTGAGAGGGAAAGGAGGAAAAGAAAGGGATAAACTAATAGAAGAGAAAATAGAAGAATCAGGGGAAAGGAATAAAAAAAGGGAAGGGGATGTAAAGGGTGGAGGATTGTTTGGGGGAGGGGGTCATCAAAAGCAAAATACTGAGGAGGGGGGAAGGGAGAAAGGGGAAAGGAAAGGGAAAAACATAACTTGGGTAAATAAGATGGCAGGAAATAAAGAATTAGTTATTCTAACTGTGAATGTGAATGGGATGAACTCTCCCATAAAGAGGAAGCGGATATCAGATTGGATTAAAAACCAGAATCCCACAATATGTTGTCTGCAAGAAACACATCTAAAACATAGTGACACATATAGGATGAAGATAAAAGGCTGGAGCAGAACCTATTATGCTTCAGGTGAACACAAAAAAGCATGGGTAGCAATCCTGATATCAGATCAAGCAAAAGCCAAGATAGATCTAATCAAAAGAGATAAGGAAGGAAACTATATTATATTAAAGGGTACTATAAATAATGTAGCAATATCAATACTAAATATATATGCACCAAGTGCAATAGCATCCAAAATCCTAGGGGAGAAATTAAGAGAGACACAAGAAGAAATAGACAGCCAGACAATACTAGTGTGGGATCTCAACCTTGCTCTCTCAGAATTAGATAAATCAAACCACAAAATAAACAAGAAAGAAACTAGGGAGATAAACCAATTGTTGGAAAAGTTAGGTATGATAGATCTATGGAGAAAGTTGAATGGAGACAGTAGGGAGTTTACTTTTTTCTCAGCAGTCCATGGAACCTATACAAAAATTGACCATGTGTTAGGGCATAAAAACCTCAAAATCAAATGCAGAAAGGCAGAAATAGTAAATGCATCCTTTTCAGATCATGATGCAATAAAAATCGCATGCAATATAAGGCCAGGAGAAAATAAACCAAAAGTTAATTGGAAATTAAGTAATCTAATCCTGAAGAATGAATGGGTGAAAGAGCAAATCATAGACACAATCAATAATTTCATCCAGGAGAATGACAATAATGAGACAACATACCAAAATTTGTGGGCCAAAGTGGTTATAAGGGGCAATTTTATATCTCTAGATGCTTACTTGCATAAAATAGAGAAAGAAAACATCAACAAATTTGGCTTATTATTAAAAAAAAACTAGAAAAAGAATAAATTAAAAACCCTCAATTAAATACCAAATTGGAAATTCTAAAAATAAAAGGAGAAATTAATAAAATTGAAAATAAGAAAACTATTGAATTAATAAATAAAACTAAGAGTTGGTTCTACGAAAAAACCAACAAAATAGATAAGCCTTTAGTTAATTTGATAAGAAAAAGGAAAGAGGAAAATCAAATATTTAGTCTCAAGAATGATAAGGGAGAACTTTCCTCCAATGAAGAGGAAATTAGAGCAATAATTAGGAGCTACTTTGCCCAACTTTATGCCAGTAAGTTTGATGATCTAAATGAAATGGAGGAATATCTACAAAAATATAGATTCCCGAGGTTAACAGAAGAGGATATAAATTATTTAAATAGCCCCATATTAGAAAAAGAAATAGAACAAGCTATTAACCAACTCCCTAAGAAAAAATCTCCAGGGCCAGTTGGATATACATGTGAATTCTACCAAACATTCAAAGAACAATTAATTCCAATACTATACAAACTATTTGAGAAAATAGGGACAGAAGGTATCCTACCAAATTCCTTCTATGAAACCAACATGGTGCTGATAGCTAAACCAGGTAGGATGAAAACAGAGAAATAAAACTATAGACCAATTTCCCTAATGAATATTGATGCAAAAATTTTAAATAAAATATTAGCAATGAGATTACAGAAAGTAATCCCCAGGTTAGTACACTATGACCAAGTAGGATTTATACCAGGAAGGCAGGGCTGGTTCAATATTAGGAAAACTAACAGCATAATTAATTATATTAATAACCAAACTAACAAAAACCATATGATTATCTCAATAGATGCAGAAAAAGCATTTGATAAAATCCAACACCCATTCCTATTAAAAACAGTAGAGAGTATAGGAATAAATGAGCTTTTCCTTAAAATGATTAGTAACATCTACTTAAAACCATCAGCAAGCATCATATGTAATGGAGACAAACTAAAACCATTTCCAATAAGATCAGGAGTGAAACAAGGCTGCCCACTGTCACCATTACTATTTAATATTGTATTAGAAATGTTAGCTTTGACACACATGTCAGAATGGCTAAAATGACAGGAAAAGTTAATGATGAATGTTGGAGGGGATGTAGGAAGGCTAGGACACTGATGCATTGCTGGTGGAGCTGTGAACAGATCCAGCCATTCTGGAGAGCAATTTGGAGCTATGCTCAAAAAGTTATCAAACTGTGCATACCCTTTGACCCAGCAGCATTTCGATTGGGCCTATATCCCAAAGAAATCATAAAGGAAGGAAAGGGCCCCACATGTGCAAGAATGTTTGTGGCAGTCCTTTGTGTAGTGGATAGAAACTGGAAACTGAATGGATGCATCATCAGTTGGAGAATGACTGAATAAATTATGGTATATAAATGTTATGGAATATTATTGTTCTGTAAGAAACAACCAACGAGATGATTTCAGAGAGGCCTGGGGAAACTTACATGAACTGATGCTGAGTAAAATGAGCAGAACCAGAATATCATTTTAGACAGCAACAAGATTATATGAGGATCAATTCTGATTAACATGGCTTTCTTCAAAAATGAGATGATCCAAACCAGTCCCAATTGTTCAGTGATGAAGAGAGTTATCTACACTCAGAGAGTGGTCTGTGGGAACTGAGTGTGGACCACAACATAACGTTTTCATGCTTTTTGTTGACGTTTGCTTGCATTTTGTTTTCCTTCTCAGGTTTTTTTTTTCTTTCTAGAACCGATTTTTCTTGTGCAGCAAGATTAACTGTATAAATATGTATACATATAGTGAATTTGTCATATATTTTAACATAGTTAACATCTGCCATCTAGGGAAGGAGGTGGAGGGGAGGAGAAAAACTTTGGAACAGAAGGCTTTGCAAGGATCAATGTTGAAAAATTACCCATGCATATATTTTGCAACTAAAAAGCTTTAATAAAAAAAAGAACAAATCATAGACACCACATGTTGCAAAAATAGTAACAATGAAATAATATACTACAATTTATGGTACATAGCCAATTAAGTACTTAAGAAATGAAGAAATTTTAGAAGCAATTTTGCCTCACTATGTACCAATAAAACTAACAACATAGATGAAATAGATGAACATTTGCAAAAATATGATATGACATAGTAAACATTTATTAAGTGCCCATTATAAACAGATATTATGCTAAATATGAGATAGAAAAGAGAAAAGTAAAGATAATCCCTGCTATCAGGGAGTTTACAATCAAATGAGGTAAGGCAATACACAAAAAGAAGATTCAAAAGTTGAGGAATGCTAGAGTGATACAAAGTGCAATGAAGATAATGTTAAATTTGAAACTAAGTATAGCAGCTAACTAAAGGAAAGCCATTATTTCTATATTACCAACTATCTATGACCAATTAGAGGAAATCTCCAATCTTTCTACCACTAATTGTTCTTTCACAAGTAAAGAAAAATATCATTTACTGTGCCATTATTTATTTTTATATGGCATAAGGGTCTTAATCATCAACTTCATGATGGACAGAAGTCATTGCTAGTCCCACATTTCTGATGTCTATCCAATAAAGTTCCCCCATGCCTATGATGTTTCTGTCTATGTAACCAATCATATTATTTTTCCTAACCATGCTGTCACCTTATAATTTGGGGATGCTCCTACTTTTGTCTATAAAAGTAATCTATTAGCCCTCACTTGAGGTCTGTAGGCTTAGTGGGGACCTGGGAGACAACTTTTATTGATAATAGTTAAACTTACCAAAAAAACCGATCATACTCCAAGCTTTGTGCTTCAGTGTACCTCTTTTTTTAATCAGGTCAAGACTCTATAAAAGAAAGTTTTGAGGTTTTTGCTCTACTCAAGATGTTAATTGCAGAGGCAGAAATAAACAGAATGCTGATAAGCTGTGAGCAGCAAAGCTGAAACAATCTACATGATAATGAATTTCTTGATGAATTTATTCTGAGTAGAATATAATGAAAGTGATGGAATTAAAACTAAGAACAGTAGGTAGTGGCAAGTGAATACAAAATAAAAAGATCAACAGAATATAAAATAGAGAACTTAATCTCAAAAAAGGAATTTGAACAAACAAAAAATAAACCAAATTTTCTATCAAACCTTCAAAGAAAATGAATTCCAATATTACATAAGCTATTTGAAAACGAGAAAAATAAAATTCCTACCATTTTATGTTATACAAATGCAGTCATTATTAAACAGGGAAAAGTAAAATCAAAGAAAAAATTTCGATCAAGCTAGCTAATTAGTAATAATGCAAAAACTATTTTAAAATAAATAAATTTATAGCAACCTGTCAAAATATTAGAAACTATGATCCCATTGGGTTTATAACAGTAGGTCAAGATTTATTCAATATTGGGGAAATAAAAAACATGACATACCATATTAATAAAAATAAAATGTCATGACTATATCAAGAAATGCAAAAACAAATGATAGGATGCAATTTGTTTAAAAAAAAAAAAACTAGAAAGGAAAAAAGTCTCTCTTCCAAATGTGTTCATTAGTATCTACCTAAATCTAAGGGTTATCTTTATGTGTAATATGGATAAAATAGGGGCCTTTTCAATAAGAACAAGGGAAAATAAGGATGTACATTATCACCATTATCATTTGATACAGTGCTAGACATTCTAGTTAAAATAATACAAGAAAGAGAAACAGAGATTGAGCATAAAGAGAAAACAAAGTTATTTTTGAAGAAATGTTGGTTTACTTTATAGAACTCTCAGAAGATAAGTAAAAACTAGTAATGACTTCAACAAAGTAGCATGATATAAAATAAATTGTATGAATTTACTTATACTACCCCAAACCCCAACAAAAAGAGATAAAAGAGAAATTCCTTTAAAAATAGCTACAAAAAGTATAAAATACCAAGGAGCCTATTTACTAAGATGTACACAGAAATGTTAAGAGTACTATAAAGCATTCTTTATGGAAACAAATATTGATCTAAATAGTTGCAGAAATAATAATTGCTCAAAATAAGGAGAGATCTTTATAAAATGTCAATCAAACTATTGAATCATTTTATACAGCAAAAAAAAACATAATGACAAAATCCATCTCAAAGAACAAAAGATAAAGAAACTAAAAAGGAAAAAAGGAAAAAAATTGTAAAAGAAGGGAATCCAACAATATTATATCTCAAATTATACTACAAAGGAATAAATATTAAAACAATCTAATATTAGTTTTAAAATAGCAAGATTAATCAGCAGTACAGGTTGAGAATATAACATACAGAATCAAAAGAATACAGTAGCATGGTTTTTTCATAAATTTAAAGACCCCAGCTACTAGAATAAAGACGTACTTCAACAAAAATTGCTGAGAAAAAATTGGCAAGCAGTCTGGCAGAAATTATGTTTAGACTAAGACTAACTTTTCAAATCATATATCCAGGTAAGTTCAAAATGGATGCTTAGTTTAGAGTTATGGTGTCAAATAATAAACAACTTAGATGATAAAGAAAGAAATTTACTCAGACCTAAGGAAAGAGGATTTCATTACTTAGGAGAGTAGAGAATGCCACAGAAGACAGAAATAAAAAAAATTCATGACATAAAATTGAAGTTTTTATACAATTAAAACCAATATAACTTAAAAGAGAAATAGATGCCTGGGGGGCAAAGGTTAAGTCCTCTCATTATAGTAAATCTCTCTGATCAGGGTTCAATTTTAAAGCTATATAAGGAACTAGTTGAAAGTTATCAAACCCAATTTCCATTCAATAAATGGTCAAAGTATAGGAACAGGCAGTTCACAACAAAAGAAATCAAAGCTACAATCATATGAATAAATGTTCAAATAGCTAATAATAGGGAAAAATGAAAATAAAAGAATTTTTGAAATTCCACTTCAAACCCATTACTGACAAAGATTTTTTTAAAAAAGAAAGTATAATATTAAATTTAAAATCATCTATTTAACATCAGTACTACTTACATCAAAGTAAATTGTGAATTTTCTGGGATAAATCTTTTACTTTTACCAGTGTAAGATTATAATCAATACCTATCATTTAGGATATATGATCCTAAGAAGTGAACCCATCTAAAGCTCTGATGATTGGAAATTGCTGTTTAAGACTTTATGGGATTGTTAACTGATATTATTCTGAATCTGACTATAGATATGATCATCAAGGAATGGTATTCAGCCCATGATCCATGATGCCAGCAATTCTATGTGCTTTTACATACATCAAATTTAGATGGGGTTCCCATGGAAAAGTCTGGTGGAATAACTGTTGGCATAAGGTGAGGTAGGATTCTCCTGACTCAATTTCCCCAACATGACATAACCCACCTGAATGACTTAAGCTTAGATCAATACTATTGGCCATCTACATAAATTTTGATTGGAATTGGCATCAAAATATGGATACACTTTCCCTTATTGCTTTATAGCAAATTTCTAAAATCAAGAAATTTTGTAAATACCAATTGAATGTATTAGTGGATTAATATTGTAATATCTCTGAGTTTTATTAGTGTGCAAGTATGAATACTTTGCAATCTTAGACCATATTTATAATCAAATTATAATATGGAGATTATATATTCCAAAGTAAGGAATGATTAGACAAGGTAATGTAAAAGTTTTTAATGGAATTTTGAGAAAAACAACTGGACTAAACTGTTTTCCTCTAAGAATTATAGACAGATAAATAATTTGAAAGGACAGAGAAACAGGCCATAAATGAGCTTCCTAAGGGAAAAAAGTAGTAGAATTAGAATTACAAGTGAATCCTATTAAACTTTATGTCAGGATAACATTTAAATAAAGATAGAAAGAGCAAAGAGAACTAACAATGTAATTATGCAATTGTGAGAACTGTGAAAAGAAAAAAAATTCATTTCTTAAATCTAGCTCTGTATAACTGGATTTTCTTTTAACTAAGATATACCAACCAGAAGAAAGAGATTTAAGAATTGATGGAAGGAGTTTTCTCTAAAGGCCCCCACCAGATCTTTCTGACTATTCCCATAGCTGTCAAATTTGTTGGTGTTGGCTTTTGGATCATCTGAAGAAAACCTTTGATCATAAATGAGTGGCAAAACTCCCAGGGAACTCAATATTTATCTAGTGTGGATTCAGTACCCGTCTATATTCAGATGAGACAGCTGTCCCAATATTTCAGAAAAGGGCTGAGTATACTATCCTAGTTTTTTTTCTCTTCTTTTGTTATGTGTCTCATCACCAAAGCCCTGATTCAAGTGTGTGTTGACATTGTTTCCCTCTTGTCCTTTCCCCTTCCCTTCTAAGTCCCTTTCATGTCACAAGCCATTTACCCCATCTTCTGACTATTCTTGAGCTAGTGTTGGTTTGCTTTACATGTCTGATTTTTTTTCCAATTATACCCCAAATACTTTTGTTTCTTGTAATTATGCTTCTAGGATTCCAGTGTAGCCTAGCCATAGCTCAAGGACATCGTATTTCATATAATCATTCCTTGACTTCTGGGGATCTCTGATCCCTTTAGCCAAAAGGAAATGTGGAACTGAGGTAGTTAATATTTTTTATTAACCATCTTGATTTAGCCAATCTTCCTTAATATCCAGAAGAGGCCAGATTGCCCTGGGAATCCAAATCAGCCAAGCAGGAGGCAAAGAGAGCATTCTTTAAGCTGGGCATACATAACCCAATGAACTAACTTGATAAAATCACAATATATTTTCTAAGAAATAGTCCAGCCTATACAAACAATGGTTGAATCTCATAAGACCATGATGTGATTACCATTCACCATAGCCTGGCTTGTAGTTTTTGTCTTTATATCTCCTCTTATGTATTCTCATCCCAAGTTCAGTTCTAACTGTGCTCCCAAGTATATCTGCCTTTCTGGGAGGAATAAACCCATGGATATAGCCTAACTATGTTTGTCTTTCTTAGATGGAACTCTCATAAAAAGTTGACAGTTTATTTTATTTTCAGGATATTGGTCTGATTCATGGGTCTCACTGTGTCCTGGGAGTGTTAAAAATCTTTTTCAAAACACTGTCAAGGAGTTTTAAGGCCTAAAACTAAAACCAACTCTAAAGACAACAGGTTATTTCAATCTATTATGTACATGAGATGTTTTGGGGTAGGAGGCAATGGGGCAAGCATGCCAGCAGTGACAGGTTAGTGATCTGATCTATAGAGATTTTTTCCCTATTAAAAACTACTACAAAAAGAGTTATTTCAGTTTTTTTTCCTATTACTGCCAGTATTTTCCTATCAGAGTTTAGTTAATTTGCTCCAAAGATCAACTTTTCTATTTTTTTTTAGCTTGTACCCAAAAATTTTGATAACTATTATGTGGTACAATTTGACATTTTTTATTGCTAGATCCTCAATTTTTTTAGCATTTCCTCATTATTTCTCTTGAAATTCTTGACCTTTTGTTGCTCAAGATGAGTTCTGTTATTATTGTATCTAGTTCTCTATTGTCTAGTTCTATAAAGTAATCCCTGGGTATTTTAGCTGATGTGATATTAAATATGAACATTAATTTAAGAAATTCCATTATCTCAATTTTTTCTCACAAGCAAATTCTTGAGAAATTTTCATTTCTCTAGTTACTTGTTTATCTCTTTCTAGATTTATTTTGCACCATTTTACCCCTATGTATTCCTTGGACTTTCTAGCTTCCATGCTCTTCTTCACCCTGTTCTACAAGTGCCTGGAATGTCCCATTCCCCACATTAGTTAAATTAAATCCTACCAATTCCTTTAAAAACAAATTTAAATATTATTCCCTCCAGGAAATCTATGCTAAAAAGAAAAATTACTTCTTACTGTATTTCATAATCTAACTGCAGTCAATGTGTCTTGTCTTCTTTTCATTATTGTTCTCACTGACTTCACAATCTAGCCAAATAGAACTACCAACTCTCCTAAAAGTCAATATTTTGTCTTTTATCTTTGTGTATTCTCACAAACTATACTCCATGACTAAATACACTTTTTCTTCATCTCACAATCCTTGTAATTCTTCAAGATTTAACTGAGTTATCACCTACTCTGTTGAGTCTTCTCTGCTAATACTTTCCACTATTATTGGCATTTTCCATTTCTTCAAATTATCTCATATTTATTTATTTGTGTACATGAGTTTCATCCTGCCCTTCAAAAAAGAATATAAGCTCCTTTAGTGCAAGGACTTTTTGTCTTTATATCTCCAAGTTCTTGCAAATAGCAAGCATTCATTCCACAAACAACAGACTGGCCAAAAAATAGAATTTGGCCCACAAGGAGTTCATGGAATTCACTAGAAGGGATACCTTATTTATTTTATTTATTATCATTATTATAATTAGTAGGTTAGTTGGCCTCTCAGGTTCATGTTAACTCTTAGATTCTGTGGGCGGAGCCAAGATGGCGAACTGCGGACAGCTTTCTCTGTGAACTCCCTCCGACAATTCCCTCAAATCCAGAAAGTAAGCCTTAAAACTGGTTCCTGAGTGAGGTCCTCACCAAGCATTTGGACTACAACGCACTTCTATAAAAGATCTACCTTGAAAGAACTCCGGAGAAGGTTAGCCTCAGGGGA
>JAJPUD010031779.1:0-12322 GCA_023553655.1 Myrmecobius fasciatus | reverse complement strand
ATTGGGGTTAAGTGACTTGCCTAGGGTCATACAGGTAGGAGGCTTTAAGTATCTGAGACCAAATTTGAACTCAGGTCCTTCTAACTTTAGGGATGGTTCTTTATCCACTGTACCATCTAGCTGCCCCTCTATCCTAATATTTTAAAACCAGAAGGCAAAATAAAATTTGAAATGATCCTCCTAAAAGAAATACTAAAATTAAAAATCCCAAATTGTTTATAGCCAAAATCTTTAACCCCAGTGTGAAGGGAAAAATGTTGCCAGCATCCAGAAAGAAATAATTCAATTATAGTGGAGCCACAGTAAGGAAAATACAAGACTTAGCAGATTCTTTATTAAATCACCAGAAGACTTAGAATATGATTTTCTGAAGAGCAAAGGAGCAAAAATTAAAACTGAGAATCACCTACCCAACACAACTGAGTATAATGCTTCAGAGGAAAATGTGAACATTCAATGAAATATAGATTTTTCAAGCATTCATGATAAAAAGAACAGAGCTCAATAGAAAAATTGACTTTCAAATATAGGTCTCAGGAGAAGTATAAGGGGTTAATTGGGATATGGAAAACATAAAGCACCAAATAAGGTAAATCTGTTTTTATCCTTACATGGGAGAAAAATACTTGTAGCTCATAAGAACTTTCTCATCATTCTGGTAATTAGGAGTATATATAGACACAGGGTACAGTTGTGAGTTGAATATGAAGGAATAATTTCCCAAAAATTAAAGTAAGGTATGAGAAGAGAATGAGCTGGGTGATAGAGAAAGGGAAAGGTGGAATGACATAAATTATCTTCCATAAAAGAGGCAAGGTTAAGCTTATATAATGGTTGAAAAGAGGGGAGGGGAGAAGGTGGGAGTGAACATTACTCTTATCAGTAGTGGCTCAAAGAGAAAGTATCATCAAACTCAATATGGGTATAGAAATCTATCTTACTCTTCAGGAAAATAGGAAGGGAAGACATCTCTATATGAGAAGGGGGAAGGGTGATACAAGAGAAAACATTGAAGTAGGGGTGGTCAGAAGCAAAATATTTTTGAGTAAGAACATGATAAATATAGTCAGTAAAATAAAAAAAGGAATTAGAGTTAGCATAATAATGAAAATAATTTTGAAGCAAGTTTCTCTGATGAACACTTCATTTTTCAAATTTATAGGGTACTGTATCAAATTTATAAAAAAAATAAAAGCTATTCCCCAATTGTTAAATGATCAAAAAATATGAAGTTTTAAAATGAACTAAATCCATGTATAGATATATTTTTAAAAAATACTCTAACTTTTTATTGGACAAATGCAAATTAATAAAATTCTCAGGTACTATGCCATATCTATTAATTTAGTTAATGGTCCAAATAAGGAAAATTACAAATTTTGAAGGGAATGTGAGGAAAATGAGATATTAATGAATTGTTGGTGGAATTGTAAACTTTTTCAATCATTCTGACCAAAATGTGGTCTATTGGTCCAGAACAATTTGAAGCTATTCCCAAAGGGTTAGAAAATGATGTATACCTTTTGACATAACAAGACCACTACTATGTATGTATCCCAAAAGGGAGTTTAAAAAATGAAAAAAAAACTATAAATATAGTTATAACGGCTCTTATCTCAGGGCAAAGAATTGGTAATTGAGGGATGCCCATCAATTGTGGAATAACTGAATAAAATTTGGCATGTGATTATAATGGGATACTATTGTACTATAAGAAATGAGTTCAATGCCCTCAGGAAACCTCCAAAGTCTTACAAACTCATGCAAAATGAAAGTATTGTGGGGGCGGAACTAAGATGGTGGAGTGCAGACATGACTCTCTGTGAGCTCCTCTGATAGTCCCTCAAACCAAGAAGAGATTAAGCCTCTGAACTGGTTCTGGAGTGAAAGCTCCCCCAAATACTTGGAATACAACACATTTCCATCAAAAATTATCTTGGAAGAACTCCGGAGCAGGTCTCTTTCAGACTGGTAGGGAGGGGATCAGGCTGTTTGCCGCACTCAGGCTGCAGCATGCAGCTAGGGCAGGAGACTGGGGCTGGGACTGAGCGTGGTGGATTCTAAGCACCTGGGAAGTCCCTGGGAGATGCCTGGGCCACTTTGCTCTGCTTGCAGGCAGGTGCTTTGGCAGATCTGCGTTTGAGAAAAAGTGGATTGAGAACAACTGAGAAGGCTGAATTGGCCCGACCATCCCCGCATTGGAAGTCAACTATGCAAACTAACTCAGGGCAGATTGAAATGGCTGCAGGTCCTCTGCTTGAAACAGACCTCAAGCTCTAAAGAATGAGTAAGAAATAGAAGAGAGTTCTCCCCATAGACAGCTTTTAGGGAAAGAAAGAAGGGCAGACCTCATATACTGAGTTTCCTAAAGGGAAAGCAACTTCAGAGAAAGCAACAAAGGCGAAAATGAGCTGGTTCCCATTTTACAAGGCTTTCCTGGAAGATTGCATAAAGAATCTCAAAAGAGAGTTAGAAGAAAAATGGGGAAATGAATTGAGATCAGTGCAAGAAGGATATAATGCCCTACAAAAAAAAAATATGAAAAAGACATCAACTCACTGAAAAACAAAACTGGTGAAATGGAAAAAGACAACAATTCATTGGGAAACAAAATTGGTGAATTGGACAAAGACTGCAATGAACAAAAAATTCAATTGGCCAGTTACAAAAGGAGCTAAAAAAGGTAACTGAAGAAAATAATACTTTAAAAATTAAAATTGAACAAATATAATTGAATGACTCAATAAGACTTCAATAATCAGTCAAACAAAAACAAAAAAAATGAAAAATACAGAAGAAAATATGAAATATCTCCTAGGAAAAACACCTGATTTGGAAAACAGATCTAGGAGAGACAATCTAAGGATTAATTGACTCCCTGAAAGCCACGATGAAAAAAAAAAAAAAAAAAAACCTAGATGCTATCTTCCAGGAAATCATGAAAGAAAACTGTTCTGATGTTTTAGAATCCGAAGGCTAAATCACCATCGAAAGAATTCACCGATCACCTCCTGAAAGAGACTCCAAAATTAAAACCTCAAGGAATATTGTGGCCAAATTTCAGGACTATCACACCAAAGAAAGGATATTGTTAGCAGATAGAAAGAAACAAATCAAATACTGAGGAATTGTAATTAGAATCCCACAAGATCTGTCAGCTTCCACATTAAAGTATCAAAGGGCCTGGAATCACATATTCCGAAAGGCAAAGGAAATTGAATTACATCCAAGAATAAGTTATCCAGCTAGAATGAGCATTAACTTCCAGGGAAGAAAATGGTCATTCAATGATATAGGAGAATTTCACCTATTTCTAATGAAAACACTAGATGTGGACAAAAAATTTGACCTGCAAACACAGAACCCAAGACAAGGATAAAAAGGCAAAAAAGGAAAGAACTCTTGAGAACTATATTTCTACTATAGGTATACTCAAAGAATGGGAGTATAATTTGATTTTTCTTTAATAAAATGGAAAAAAAATTAGAGGGAGAAGGGCTATCATACTGGAAAAAGAGGGGAAAATATAAAATAAAGTCAAAAAAGAGGTAAAAATAAGGTAAAATCTCATGAAGAGGCATAGAAAATCCAATATAATTAAGGGAAAGAAAGTCGGGCAATGAGCATTGTGTGAATCTTATTCTCACCAGATTGGACTCTAAAATAGTATATCAAACACATTTGGTTTCACAGAAAAACTTGTCACTCCTCATAAGGAAGTAGGAGAGAAAGGAGAAAAAGAAAGGGATTGACTAACAGAAGGGAAAATAGAAAAAATTAGGAAAAGGTAAAAAAAAGAGGGAGAGGTTCTAAAAGGGGGAGGACTGTTAGAGGAAGGTGGTCATAAAAAACAAAATACCGGGGAGGAGGGAAGGAAGAAAAGGGAAAAAGAGAAAAACATAACTTTGGGTAAATAAAATGGCAGTAAATACAGATTTAGTTATTGTAACTGTCATTGTGAATGGAATGAATTCCCCCATAAAATGGAAGGGGATAGCAGACTGGATTAAAAGCCATAATCTTACTATATGCCGTTTAAAAGAAACACATCTAAAACTATTGAATTAATAAAGAAAACTGAGTTGGTTTTATGAAAAAACCAACAAAATAGACAAGCCTTTAGTTAGTTTGATCAGAAAAAGAAAAGAGGAAAATCAAATTGTTAGTCTCAAAATTGATAAGGGAGAACTTTCCTCCAATGAAGAGGAAATTAGAATAATAATTAGGAGTTACTTTGCCCAAATTTATGACAATAAATTTCAAAATCTAAATGAAATGGAGGAATATCTGCAAAAATATAGATTGCCTAGTTTAACAGAAGAGGAAATAAATTATTTAAAGATAGCCCCATTTTAGAAAAAGAAATAGAACAAGCTATTAATCAACTCCCTAAGAAAAAGTCTCCAGAGCCAGATAGATTTATATTTGAATTCTACCAATCATTCAAAGAACAATTAATTCCAAAACTATATAAACTATTTGAAAGAATAAGGAAAGAAGGTGTACTACCAAATTCCTTGTATGATATAGTTGGAACTCTTAATTGAATGTGAGTTAGATAATTTTGACTATATTAAGTTAAAAAGGTTTTGTACAAACAAAAGTAATCCAGACAAGATTAGGAGGGAAGCAATAAATTGGGAAATCATCTTTACATTTAAGGGTTCTGATAAAGGCCTCGTTTCTAAAATATATAGAGAATTATCTCATATCCATAAGAATTCAAGCAATTCTCCAATGGATAAATGGTTAAAGAATATGACAGACAATTTTCACATGATGAAATTAAAACTATTTCTAGTCATATGAAAAAGTGTTCCAAATCACTATTTATCTGAGAAATGCAAATTGAGACAACTCTGACCACCGCACACCTGTCAGATTGGCTTAAATGACAGGAAATGATAATGACAAATGTTGGCGGGGATGTGAGAAAACTGGGACACTGATACATTGTTGGTGGAACTTTGAACAGATCCAACCATTCTGGAGAGCAATGTGGAACTGTGCTCAGAAAGTTATCAAACTGTGCATACCCTTTGACCCAGCAGTATTTCTATTGGGCTTATATCCCAAAGAGATCTTAAAGGAAGGAAAGGGACCCACATGTGCAAAAATATTTGTGGCAGCCCTTGTTATAGTGGCTAGAAACTGGAGGTTGAACAAATGCTCATCAATTGGAAAATGGCTGAATAAATTATGGTATATGAATATTATGGAATATTATTGTTCTGTAAGAAACGACCAGCAGAATGATTTCAGAGAGGCCTGGAGAGACTTGCATGGACTGATGCTGAGTGAAATGAGCAGAATCAGGAGATCATTATACATGGCAGCAAGAAGACTATCTGATGATCAATTCTGATGGACATGGTTCTCTTCATCAATGAAATGTTTCAAACCAGTTCCAATTGTTCACTGAAGAAAGCCATATACACCAAGAGAGAGGGATATGAAATGTGGACCACAACATAACATTTTCATGCTCTCTATTGATGTTTGCTTGCATTGTGTTTCCTTTCTTAGATTTTTTTTCTTGTAGATACAATTTTTCTTGCACCACAAGATAAGCGTTGAAATATGTATAGATATATTCAATTTGCCAAGTATTTTAGCATAATTAACATGTAGTGGATTTCCTGTCATCTAGGGGAGCATTGGGGACTAAGGGGGGAAATTTGTAATGGTAAGTTTTGTAAGTGTTGAAGAATTACCCATACATATGTTTTTCAAATGAAAAGCTTTAATAAAGAAAAAAATGAAATTATTGTGCACAAAATAATAGCAATATTGTGGGAATGATCTGCTTGTGAATGACTTTTTAATTCTCAGCAAAATAATCATCCAGGAGTACTCAGGAGGACTTATGATAAAAATGATACCCATACCCAGAGAAAAACTGATTGTGTCTGAATACTAATTGAAGCATACATTTAATATATTTTTTTCCATGAGGGTATTTTGAAGGGTGTGGGGGAAGGAGGTACTGTGTTTTCTTTCACACAAGACATTTATGGAAATGTTTTACATAATTTCACATGTGCCTTCTAAATGGAGGTAGGGAGGAAGGGAGAGAATCTGATACTCAAAAGTTTTAAAAACAAATTATAGAAATTTTTTATATGTAACTGGAGGAAATAAAATATAAAATTTCAAGCCAAAAAAAGGGATACATTTTCAGACAAAAAGCTGATGTTGTCTGAATGCATATATAAGTATACATTTAATTTTTTTTCTTGTTTTCTTGATCTCTGTTTTCTTTCAAAAGTTGGCTAATGTGGAAATGTGTTTTACATGACTGCATATGTATAACTTCTTACAAAGTACTTGCCTTCTCAATGAGGAAGTAGAAAAATAGAGGGAGGGAATTTGAAAATCAAGATTAAAAAAAGAATGTTAAAAAATTGTGTTATTGTAAAATAATAAAATATTTTTAAAAAGAGAAAAAAGGTTGTCTATATTACTGAGAGAGTGACCCCTGCTCAGGTTCACACAACAAGAATGTTTCAGAGTCAGTTAGTTCTTCCTGGGTTGAAGCATAGTTTCTTAACCATTGTATCATATTGTGTTAAATAATTAAAATGAGCCAATAAAATTGGGTAGATGTTCCCAATCTTTGGAATTGACCTCTAAATTTTGCAAACTGGAAAGTCAGTGTGGATTTTATTTATTTATTTTTTTTTTGCTGAGGCAATTGTGGTTAAGTGACTTGCCCAGGGTCACACAGCTAGGAAGTGTCTGAGATCAGATTTGAACTCAGGTCTTCCTGACTTCAGGGCAGGTGCTCTAACCACTGCGTCACCTAGCTGCCCCTGGATTTTTTACTCTGACTTGATTCATTTCAGTATAGTCAAGTACTCATCAGCTTGGTGGTTTCCTTGCACTTTGCCAATGTTTCCTTCTCCTGTGCCTCAGCAGGGAGCCCCATACAGAGGTGGCACTTGAAAGGTTAATAGCTTTACTGCACAACTAATCTATTCGTTCAACCACTGATTGGCATTGAAATTGACTCTCAACTCCTTGTAGCTGAAATGACATTAATCTAGCCCTTTTTGCTAAAAACCCAACACCTGGCTCATGGTACCAGATGATAACACATCATTAATTTGCTGACTTATTGTTCAAACAATTTTTAGAAGTTTTAAAAAATGTATACCAGTTTGGGGAAAAAACAGGAATCAGTACCTGAAAGTTATAATAAAGGTTAGATGAAATATAAGAATAACTTGCTTCTTTCGGTTGAATATGTGGAGCCAAATTTGAGAGTATGTGCACATGTCTATAGTTCATATCAGTGTCTTGACTTCCATAACAACTTCCTATTTAAATATTAAGCTGAGTATCTGCATATTGTTCATTCTTAGTTCATTTATCATTGAAACTACAAAATACATAACATTAGAATAATTTGTGAAACTTTGGCTCTCATAGCTTAGAATTTAGAAAGAGAAAGGGGACATTTATGACATGGGTAGTCCCATCACTTTTTTTAAAGAAATTCTATTTTTATTATTTTGATCACTATGATTAGTCAACAGACATTTATTAATCACCAGTCTAGCTTTAAGCAAAATGCATCCTAAGGAAAGTGCGGTTTTGCCACCAGGAAGAAAGGACATAGAAAAGTATCATGAAAATATTAATTGTCTTGAATTTCACTGAAATGTACTGCTTAGACCTCAACTTCTTCCTCCCAAAATATACTGTTGTGATTTAGCAAAAGGCTTGAAGATACTTGATGTAAATCCAGAAAATAAGATCTCTCAGTTCACTTGAAGCTTTCTTTTTTTTTATTAATACTTTTTATTTGCAAAACATATGTATGGGTAATTCCTAAACATTAACCCTTACAAAGCTTTCTGTTACAAATTTTTCCCCCCTACTCCCCACCCCTCCCCTAGATGGCAGGATATCCACTACATGATAATAATGTTAGAATACTTAAGAAATCGAATATATGTATAGTTATTGCATCATTTTTTTTGTGCAGGAGAAATCATATCTACAAGAAAGGATAATCTGATAAAGGAAATACAATGCAAGCAAACCTCAATAGAGAACATGAAAATGTTATGTTATGGTCCACATTTCACATTCCTCTCTCTTCACCGAACAATTGGAAGTGGTTTGAAGCATTCATTGTTGAAGAGAGTCATGTCCCTTAGAACTGATCCTCATATAGTATTGTTGTTGCCGTGTATAATGATCTCCTGGTTCTGCTCATTTCACTCAGCATAAGTTCATGCAAGTCTCTCCAGGCCTCTCTGAAATCGTCCTGCTGGTCATTTCTTACAGAATAATAATATTCCATAACATTCATATACCATAATTTATTCAGCCACTCTCCAATTGATGGGCATCCATTCAGTTTCCAGTTTCTAGCCACTACAAAAAGAGCTGCCACAAACATTCTTGCACATGTGGGGCCCTTTCCTTCCCTTATGATTTCTTTGGGATATAAGCCCAATAGAAACACTGCTGGGTCAAAGGGTATGCATAGTTTGATAACTTTTTGAGAATAGCTCCAAATTGCTCTCCAGAATGGCTGGATCTGTTCACAGTTCCACCAGCAATTCATCAGTGTCCCAGTCTTCCCACATCCCCTCCAACATTCATCTTTATCTTTTCCTGTCATTTTAGCCAATCTGACAGGTATGTAGTGGTACCTCAGAGTTGTCTTAATTTGCATTTCTCTGATCAATAGTGATTTGGAGCACCTTTTCATATGATCATAAATAATTTTAATTTCCTCATCTAAAAATTGTCTGTTCATACATATCCTTTGACCATTTATCAATTGGAGAATGGCTTGAATTCTTATAAATGAGACAATTCTCTATATATCTTAGAGATGAGACCTTTATCAGAACCCTTAAATGTAAAGATGATTTCCCAATTTGATGCTTCCCTCCTAATCTTGTCTCCATTAGTTTTGTTTGTAAAGAAACTTTTTAACTTAAGATAAACAAAATTACTTATCTGGTGTTCAATTAAGAGTTCCAGATCTTCTTTGGACATAAATTTATTCCATCTCCACAGGTCTGAGAGGTAAACTATCCTATGTTCCTCTAATTTGGTTATAATATCACTCTTTATATCTAGATCAAGGGCCCATTTAGATCTTATCTTGGTGTGCGGTGTTAGGTGTAGGTCCAGCGCTAATTTCTTCCACACTAGTTTCCAATTTTCCCAGCAGTTTTTGCCTAATAGTGAGTACTTATCCCAAAAGCTGGGGTTTTTGGGTTTATCAAACACTAAATTGCTAACATTATTACGTAGCTTGTCCTGATATCCTATCCTATGCCACTGATCAACTGCTCTATTTCTCAGCCAGTACCAAATGGTTTTGATGACCGCTGCTTTATAATATAGTTTTATATCTGGTACAGCAAGGCCACCTTCATCTGTCTTTTTTTTTTTTTGATTAATTCCCTTGAAATCCTTAACCTTTTGTTCTTCCAAATGAACTTTGCTACTATTTTTTTCTAGGTCTGTAAAATAATTTCTTGGGAGTTTGATTGGTATGGCGCTAAATAAATAAATTAGTTGGGTAGTATTGTCATATTTTTATATTTTCTCGGCCTACACATGAGCACTTAATGTTTTTCCAATTGACTAGGTCTGGTTTTATTTGTGTGGAAAGTGTTTTGTAGTTTAGTTCAGGTAGTTTCTGACATTTTCTTGGCAGATAAATTCCCAAATATTTTATTCTATCATCCGTTATTCTGAATGGAATTTCTTTTTTCTATCTCTTGCTGCTGAACTTTGTTGTTATATAAAAAAAATGTTGATGATTTATGTGGATTTATTTTGAATCCTGCAACTTTACGAAAGTTGTGAATTTTTTCTAGTACTTTTTTAGTTGAGTCTCTAGGGTTCTCTAAGTATACCATCATGTCATCTGCAAAGAGTGATAATTTGATTTCTTCATTACCTACTCTAATTCCTTTTATCTCTTTTCCTTCTCTTATTGCTAAAGCTAACATTTCTAATACAATATTAAATAGTAATGGTAACAGTGGGCAGCCTTGTTTCACTCTTGATCTTATTGGGAATGGTTCTAGTTTTTCTCCATTACATATGATGCTTTCTGATGGTTTTAAGTATATGCTACTAATCATTTTAAGGAAAACCCCACTTATTCCTATATTCTCTAGTATTTTTAATAGGAATCGCTGTTGGATTTTATCAAAGGCTTGTTCTGCATCTATGGAGATAATCATATGGTTTTTGTCAGTTTGCTTATTGATATAATTGATTATTCTGATAGTTTTCCTAATATTCAACCAGCCATGCATTCCTGGTATAAATCCTATTTGGTCAAGATGTATTATCCTGGAGATAACTTTCTGTAATCTTGTTGCTAAAATCTTATTTAAAATTTTTGCATCAATATTCATTAGGGAAATGGGTCTATAGTTTTCTTTCTCTGTTTTCACCCTACCTGGTTTAGCTATCAGCACCATATCAGTCTCATAGAAGGAATTTGGTAGTATACCTTCTGTCCCTATTTTTTCAAATAGTTTGTATAGTATTGGAATTAATTGTTCTTTCAATGTTTGGTAGAATTCACATGTAAAACCATCTGGCCCTGGAGACTTTTTCTTAGGGAGTTGATGAATAGCTTGTTCTATTTCTTTTTCTAAAATGGGACTATTTAAATAATTTATTTCCTCTTCTGTTAACCTGGGCAATCTATATTTTTGCAGATATTCCTACATTTTATTTAGATTATAAAATTTATTGCCATAAAGTTGGGCAAAGAAACTCCCAATTATTACTCTAATTTCCTCTTCATTTGAGGAAAGTTCTCCCTTTTCATTTTTGAGACTAACAATTTGATTTTCCTCTTTCCTTTTTCTGATCAAATTAACTAAAGGCTTATCTATTTCGTTGGTTTTTTCATAAAACCAACTCTTAGTTTTATTTATTAATTCAATAGTTTTCTAATTTTCAATTTTATTAATCTCCCCTTTTATTTTCAGAATTTCCAATTTGGTATTTAATTGAGGGTTTTTAATTTGCTCTTTTTCTAGTTTTTTTTAATTGTAACCCTAATTCATTGATCTTCTCTTTCTCTATTTTATGCAAATAAGCATCTAGAGATATAAAGTTACCCCTTATCACCGCTTTGGCCGTATCCCACAAATTTTGGTATGTTGTCTCATTATTGTCGTTCTCCTGGGTGAAATTATTGATTATGTCTATAATTTGCTCTTTCACCCATTCATTCTTCAGGATTAGATTATTTAATTTCCAATTAACTTTTGGTCTATTTTCTCCTGGTCTTATATTACATGTGAGTTTTATTGCATCATGATCTGAAAAAGATACATTTACTATTTCTGCTTTTCTGAATTTGATTTTGAGGTTTTTATGCCCTAACACATGATCAATTTTCGTATAAGTTCCATGAACCCCTGAGAAAAAAGTATACTCCCTTTTATCACCATTCAATTTCCTCCAGAGATCTGTCATACCTAACTTTTCTATCATTTTGTTTACTTCCCTAACTTCTTTTTTATTTATTTTGTGGTTCGATTTATCTAATTCTGAGAGAGCAAGGTTGAGATCCTCCACTAGTATAGTTGTACTGTCTATTTCTTTTTGCATCTCTGTTAGTTTCTCCTCTAGGAATTTGGATGCTATACCACTTGGTGCATATATGTTTAGTATTGATACCTCTTCATTTTCTATGGTACTTTTTAGTAAAATATAGTTTCCTTCCTTATGTCTTTTAATTAGATCTATTTTTGCTTTTACTTGATCTGAGATAAGGATTGCTACCCCTGCTTTTTTTTGTTCACTTGAAGCATAAAAGATTCTGCTCCAGCCCTTTACCTTCATTCTGTATGTATCTCTATGTTTTAGATGTGTTTCTTGTAAACAACATATTGTAGGATTCTGGCTTTTAATCCAGTCCGCTATCTGTTTCCGTTTTATGGGAGAGTTCATCCCATTCACATTCACAGTTAAAATGACTATATCTATATTTCCTGCCATCTTATTTACCCAAAGTTATATTTTTCTCTTCCCTTTCCCCTTACTCCCTTCCCCTCTCACCAGTATTTTGTTTCTGATGACCACCTGCCTCTAACAGTCCTCCCCCCTTTAAAACCCTCCCTCTTTTTTACACATTTCCCTTAATCCTTCTATTAATTTATCCCTTTCTTTTCCTCCTTTCCCTCCTACTTCCCTATACAGAGGGCCAAGTTTTTCCCTGAAATCAAATGTGTCTGATCTACTCTTTTAGAGCCCAATCTAATGAGAGTAAGAATACTCAACACCCTCCCTTCTTTCCCTCAATTATATTAGATTTTCT
>JAJPUD010031777.1:0-12324 GCA_023553655.1 Myrmecobius fasciatus | reverse complement strand
TGGTGTCTTTTTCATATCTTTTTTGCAGGGCATCATATCCTTCTTGCACTGATTTAAGTTTATTTTCCGATTTATCCTCCAGCTCTCTTTTGAGGTTCTTTATGCAACCTTCCAGAAAGGCCTTTTGAAAAAGGGACCAGTGATGGTCCTTAATAACTTCCTCTGGAATTTTGTCTAAAGCAACCTCAGGATCTGGGGTCCTCTCTCTAGGTGGATATGGCTTTCTTCATCACTGAACAACTGGAACTGGTTTGAAACATCTCATTGTTGTAGAGAACCATGTCCATCAGAACTGATCATCATATATTATTGTTGTTGCCATGTATAATGATCTCCTGGTTCTGCTCATTTCAATTACCATCAGTTCATGTAGGTTACTCCAGGCTTTTCTGAAACAATACTGCTGGTCCTTTTTTACAGAACAATAATATTCCATAACATTCATATACCATAATTCATTCAGCCATTCTCCAATTGATGGGCATCCATTCAGTTTCCAGTTTCTAGCCACTACAAAAAGGGGTGCCACAAACATTTTTGCTTATGTGGGTCCAATTCCTTCCTTTAAGATCTCTTTGGGATATAGGCCCTATAGAAACACTGCTGGGTCAAAGGGTATGCACAGTTTGATAACTCTTTGAGCATAGTTCCAAATTGCTCTCCAGAATAATTGGATTCATTCACAGTTCCACCAACAATGTATCAGTGTCCCAGGTTTCCCACATTCCCTCCAACATTCATCATTATATTTTCCTGTCATTTTAGGCAATCTGACAGGTGTGTAGTGGTATCTCAGAGTTGTGATAATTTGCATTTCTTTGATCAGTAAGGATTTTGAGCACTATCTCATATGATTAGAAATGGTTTTAATTTCTTCATCTGAAATTTGTATGTTCATATCCTTTGACCATTTATCAATGGGAGAGTGTCTTAAATTCTTATAAATTTGAATCAATTCTCTATATATTTTAGAAATGAGGCCTTTATCAGAATCCTTAAATGTAAAAATGATTTCCCAATTTATTGCTTCCCTCCTAATTCTGTCTGCATTAGTTTTGTTTGTACAAAAACTTTTTAACTTAATATAATCAAAATTATCTATCTTTTGTTCAATTATTAGTTCCACTTCTTCTTTGGACACAAATTCCTTCCTTCTCCACAGATCTGAGACATAAACTATCCTATGTTCTTCTAATTTGCTTATAATATCAATTTTTTGTCTAAATCATGAACCGATTTAGATTTTTAATATCTTCTAGCTTGATTTTATCATGCTGCCACTTCTGAGTCTGCTTACCACTAATCCTAGAGTCTGCCCAAAATAGTTATACCAGGAACTCCTGCAGGATGCTGCTCAGCTTGATACCTAGTCTCTGTTAGCCCTTGGACCAGTACTTTGTTAAGGCACTTAGTGGTTTTCCTTCACCAGTTCTAACTGTGACTCAGGTAAAATATTTGGCTGTGTTTTTCAAAGTAAATGTAGATTATAACATGATGTTTCAGTTAAAAGCTCAAAGAATATACATATATATATATATATATGTGTGTATATATATATATGTATATTCTTTGAGCTTTAACCTGAAAGATGTGTGTTTGTGTATATACACACACACAAACACACACACACACACACATTTGTTGTTATACAGCTGTTTCATTCATGTCTGATTTTTTGTGACCCTATTTAGGTAAAGATAATCTGGCAAAGATAATAAAGTAGTTTGCCATTTCCTTCTTCCATACATGTTACAGATGAGGAAACAGGGTTAAGCGACTTTCCCATGGTCACATAGATTTCAACTCAGGAAGATATTATTCCTGTTAATGGGAAAAAAAGCAGATGAGGGTGGCCTAGATGTACCAGATCTAAAACTATATTATAAAGCAGCGGTCATCAAAACCATTTGGTACTGGCTGAGAAATAGAGTTGTGGATCAGTGGAATAGGGTAGGTTCACAGAAGAAAATACTCAATGACAATAGTAATTTAGTGTTTGATAAACCCAAAGACCCCGGTTTTTGGGATAAAAACTCACTATTTGACAAAAACTGCTGGGATAATTGGAAACTAGTATGGAAGAAATTAGGCATTGACCCCCACCTAACACCATATACCAAGATAAGATCAAAATGGATTCATGATCTCGACATAAAGAATGATATTATAAACAAATTAGAAGAACATAGGATAGTTTAACTATCAGATTTGAGAAGGAGGAAGGAATTTGTGAACAAACAAGAACGAGAGGTCATTACTAATCACAAAATAGATAATTTTGACTATATCAAGTTAAAAAGTTTTGTATGAACAAAATGAATGTAGAGAAGATTAGAAGGGAAACAATAAACTGGGAAAACATTTTTACATTCAAAGGTTCTTACAAAGGCCTCATTTCTAAAATATATAGAGAATTGACTCAAATTTATAAGAATTCAAGCCACTCTCCCATTGATAAATGGTCAAATGATATGAACATACAAATTTCAGATGAAGAAATTAAAACTATCTCTCATTATCTCTCATATCTCTCATGGATCCAACCATTCTGGAGAGCAATTTGGAACTATGCTGAAAAAGTTATCAAACTGTGCATACCATTTGACCCAGCAGTATTTCTACGGGCTTATATCCCAAAGAGATATTAAAGGAAGGAAAGAGACCCATATGTGCAAGAATGTTTGTGGCAGCCCTTTTTGTAGTGGCTAGAAACTGAAAACTGAATGGATGCCCATCAATTGGAGAGTGGCCGAATAATTATGGTATATAAATGTTATGGAATATTATTGTTGTGTAAGAAATGACCAGCAGGATGATTTCAGAGAGGTTTAGAGATATTTGTATGAACTGATGCTGAGTGAAATCAACAGAACAAGGACATCATTATACATGGCAACAACAATACTATATGATGATGAATTCTGATGGACATGGCTCTCTTCAACAGTGAGATTTTCAAACCAGTTCCAATTGTTCAGTGAGGAAGAAAGCCATATACTCCCAGGGAGAGGCCTGTGGGATCTGAGTGTGATCCAAAACATAGTATTTTAATGCTTTCTGTGAATGTTTGTTTGCATTTGTTTTCCTTCTTAGGTTTTTTTTTTCCTTTTTCTAGATCTGACTTTTCTTGTGCACCAAGATAACTGCATAGATATGTATACACATATTGGAATTATCATCGATTTTAACATATTTAACATGTATTAGACCACCTGCCATGTAGGGGAGGGCGTAGGGGGAAGGAGGGAAAAATTTGGAACAGAAAATTTTGCAAAGGTCAATGTAGAAAAATTACTCATATGTTCTGTAAATAAAAAGCTTTAATAAAAGTAAAAACAAACAAACAAAAGAAGATACTATTCCTGACTCCAGGTCACTCTGTCTACTCTACCACGTAATTGTCCTATACCTATTTACCTACCTATCTACATACACACAAATGAAACAATTGAAACAAGAAACATACATGTATTTGTATCTATGTTATGAATATATAAAAAACAAGCAGAAAACTTTGCCTTGGAACCACAAAAAATTTCCCTATGGGGAAAAAAAGAGAAAAAGAAATACAATAGTAAAAATGAGACAACTTGTATTCCCTTATGAAGTGAATGGGATTGTTCTCATTAGTATCTTGTTTCTGAGGCTTCTCAAGAGCTCAGACACCATGCTCTTTGGTTTAAAAACAGGACTCCGATACTAACTAGTGTTTCTAGACTCAAGTCTATCTTTCCTGTGTCCCATGTTTGGAATTTTTTTTGAGTGACCCCATAATGAGCACTTCATATACTTGTTATTTTTAAGGCTAACAATAGAAGTTATAGAAGGGCTAATTTTTCCAACAATTACAAAATATCTCTGTAACTTGCGATTCCCAAATATTCTAGTTTTAAGATTCTTGTGTTTTTCCATGCAGATGTGTGGATTGAGAAAAGATACAGAACACACAGAACACACTACGTAAATATGTCTTCAAATCAATCAAATATTGTCATTTCATAGATTGTGAATCGGAAGCCCACAAGGCCTAAGCAACTTGCTTCTAAACACATAGGTCCTAAGAAGCAGAGACAGGGAGAGAGCTCTCAGTCCAAAGTTAGTGATTCCTTCACTACACTGAATAGAAGGTCCATTTCATTCACAAACCCTCAGAAATTCCATTAGAGCAAAAGAATGAAAATCTAGTCTCTTCTTATCTCTACTGCTAACTTATAACACAGCATCAGAATTCCTTATGTATGCTAAAGCATGCTATGGTCAGTAGGAGAGAATTTATTCTTTGTTCAAGATTTAAAGGCTTCCATATGAATCTAAAATAGGTTTCTCTGTGGAAAATGTTCACTTACAGATTGCTCAGAGATGTTACATTTACCTGCCCTGAATTTCAGTAATTTGTGAATAAGAAATTTAACTAGTCACTGTTATGTTCTCAAGCACATTACCAGGCCTAAAGGAGGCAAGTACTTTGTGGGCAGGAAATGTTTTATTTTAGTCTTTGTACTCCAATGCCTGAAAGTGTCTAATTCATAGTAGACATTTCACAAATTCTTTTTGATCAGTTGAAATGATAGAATGACCACCTAGGCTGATTCAAATTAGATTGTTGGAGAATATTAGTATCATGAACTACTGACAGCAGGAATTTTGTAAATTTTTTTTATCATATTTTCTTGTTCAGTGAGACTTCCTGGGGATCTCAATGGCATCAGACACACTAAAAATGTACTTCCCTCTGCGAGAACTAAGATGGATCCTTCATTTTTAGTTTCTGAAATTTTGGAGAGGCCAAAAACTGAAGGAATCTATGATTACTTTTGGTCAGCATGACATCAATTATTTCTCCACTCAACAGTATAATATGAAGAAGCAGTTTCAACAAAGCCCACTTGCTGATGAAGCTCATATCCACTAAAGAGGAAACCATGTGCTCTGTTGGTGGTATAGTGAGTGGCTTCCATCATCTTGATTTTTATTTAGTCTTTTGGTGATGTATGCCTTCTATCATCAAAGGCCACATCCTAATCAGAAGATGGAATTTTGCTCATGAATAATTTCTACAATTGGTTAAAAATAAGTTTTGTCACATTGAAACTCTGATCCTCATATGACTGTTGCCAAATAGTATTCAGATATATTATTGGAGTTGCTTGATTTTGTCTGGATAGTATCCCAATGGTACTGCAAACAGATGACACCTACTTCAAATTTTTCATTTCACAACCAAGAAAAACCTACAGGTAAAAAGTATTTGCCTTGACCCAGAGCCTTTGCCTCCACATCCAGGCTCTTTCCTCTCTGCCTTCTGGGTGGCTAAGAAGGTCTGAGTCCAAATCCAGCCTCAGACTTTTACTAATTGACTTACAGGTCACTTAACTGCTCTCTCCCTAGTTTCATCATCTGTAAAATGGAAATCATAAAAAAAATCTACTTCCAGGATTGTCTGAGGAATAAATGAGATATTTGTAAAGGATTTATCATAGTCCCTGGTGCAAAGTAGATTTTTAATAAATGCTAGTTCCATTCCTTCTCTTCCCTTGTCTAACCTTTCCATTTTCTTATGCTATTTCTACCAACTCTTTTATAATCTTGGACAAGTTATTTCATCTTCAAGGAGTTCAATTTCAAATAGAACTTCTGAAGTTTGTTCCAGTTCTACATTTATGATCTCTACCCTTGTCATAGAAAATAGCATTTATAGCATACTTTTTGGTATATAAACTAAATTATAGAATAATACAATTGCAGAATAGAAAGACCCCTAAAAAAACATTTAGGCTAACTTCCTCAGTTAATAGATGTCGAAATTGAATTACAGAGAGTTTTAACCTCTCCAAGGTCAGAAAGATCAGTGTGGAAAAACATAGCTTTCCTTTCTTCTAATCCACTGTTCTCTCTGGTAAAACTGACTCAAATATCCTTCCCTTTGAATCTTGTCTTGAAAAGTAATAACTATTGTACATGTTTAACCTGTATTGGATTCATTTTTGTCTAGGGAAGGAGGGAGATGGGAAGGGAGGGAGAAAAATTTGGAATACAAGGTTTTGTAAGGGTGAATGTTGAAAACTATCTTTGCATGTATTTCAAAAAAATAAAAGTTATTATTATAAAAAAGAAAAATAATAACTAGATTTTGTGCTAGCTAGTTGTTACCCAAATAGCCTATAATATGGATGTTAGTCCCATTTGCTTATAAGAGTTGTGATAGGGTTTCATTCTACAAAGAGTTAGACTATTGGAATATGTTCCTTTAGGGGGAGGAGGAGATACCTCCACCAACTGAATTTATAAAATCTGCTTCCACAAAGAAATACCAAGTGTGCTTTTCTAAAGTGGGCTAAAAATGCTGATAGGCCTGTAATTTAGTTATTTCTCATGCAAATTTCTTCACAGATGCCAAATTTGAATGAAATTGCAAGACCCTATCCCTGGAGGGTGAGACTAAAAAGAATCATAGCTGGTGAACAAAAATGTTTTCCATGAGTAAACAAGAGATTTACAGTTTTCTCCTCTCTCAGAGGGAACCTTTCTTCCAGGGAAGAAAAATAAATAAATAAACAAATTTCTGTCCCCAAAAGTAATTTTACCAGGGTTACAAACAACTGAGAATATGGATTTGTGATTATCATTTCTTCTGTGTACAGTGGGCATGCTTTCTATTTAGTTAGTAGATCACAGAATGTGCATGGTCTGAGAATATATTGGCTTTCCAGAAATTGTATCATTTTTTTTTCTTTTCTTGAAGTACAAACTACTGTGCTAGGTTACTGTGACATTGCGCAGAGATAGAAAAGAGTGGAAAATAATCACAATAGACCTTCAAATTTGGTGAATAATATCAAATAAAGGAGGGTTGTTTGTAAAATTGTCCTTAACTTCAAAAGGGATAAAATGAAAGATCCTTTCCTACTCCCTATTATAATCAGCCCATAGGACCAGCTTTAACCAGGCACAGAGCAGCTGTTTTTCTTGGGTGGGATGATCTGAGAGGCACCTGCAAAGCTTCTTGTCTAAAGATGCCTTTCCCACACAGCTTCTGTGGAAATGGAAATCACTTCATTATACCTTCCTTTAGATTAAGGGTGAAAAAATTTCCCTTTACTTATATGTACATATACATAAATGTGTGTATTTGTGTATGCATGGGCATTTATCCATATATTCATATTTCATATAAATATGTAAGTATTAAAACTTTAATTTTTATTGGTAATTAGTATGCCAGGCTATTATTAATTAATGAACATTTATTAATCATCTCCCCTGTGCCAAGCTCTGTGCTAAATTCTGATGATATGTAGAATTCATGAAAAAATTCCTAAACACAGGAGCTTAGACTTTAATGGAGGAGGCAATGAGGACACATAAATCATGTAAAGTAGATATAATGTATTAAATTCAAGGTGGTTTAAAAAGAGGCATGAGTAGGCAAGGGAACTAGGGAAAGGTCAGTTAGAAGGATTTCATTATTAATTAATTAATTGGTATTTCAGAAGAATCTTTTTTAAAAAGTACTGTATGAAGTAGAAATGAGTAGGATGTATGTTGGAGAGATGGGGGGAATCTGGTTCATTATAAAAGAAATGGGAGATGGAATTTTGTGGGTGAGGATAAAGACAGGGATGGTTTAGCTTAACTACAGTGCAGTACAACATATAGGTACCTAACAAAAACATGAGAGAAGTAGACACATATAAAAAATCAAGCTTTGATGAAAAAACAGGAAAAGGAAAAAAAACACAAATGTATTGTTAGGATTTGGAGAAAAAAGCAATCTGTGGATAGGAAGCAATAAGATGATGACTTTAGGCATGATGGGTATAGAAGGGAAGCAGAAGCTCCAAAATCAGATTGTGATAAAGGATAAACACAATTGATGGTGGGTGGTGATAATGAACATAATGATTCTGGTGACTTATTGTAGTGAGGAAGTTAGGCTGGACTCTGCAAAGTTATCCCAAATGGCAGAGCAAGAACTCTAGCAAGTTAATCTCTATAAATGCTTTGAATATTGTTCAAGTTGCAGGCTCTCAACTGTGCAATAACTAGCTTGGCTAAGTACTGAGGGGTTCATGATTAATACTCAGAAAATGAGGGAACTAGATGATAAAATCTTTGACTATGATGAAAATGGTCCTTAGACTTGTTGAAACTCCATCTATAGTGGGGAGTTAGGATGAAGGAAGGGAGAGGGTATTAATTTTAAGTTTTAGACATTTTTACATTTTTTATAAACACTAATTTAATTTATTGGTAGCAGAAATGCGAGAGCTTTGCTTAATGACTGGTAAGTTTATATGTTACTGGAAGAAGCCCATCAATATTGACTCTCTTGAAATAGAAGAAAATGGAATTAGAAAATGAACCAAATAAAAATCAGTCATAAGGCGCAGCTAGTTGGCACAGTGGATAGAGTACCAGCCCTGAAGTCAGGAAGTCCTGAGTTCAAATCTGCCCTCAGATACTTAACACTTCCTAGCTGTGTGACCCTGGACAAGTCACTTAACCCCAATTGCCTCAGCAAAAAAGCAAAAAAAAAAAATCAGTCATATGCACACTATGTGTGATGATCTGTGTATTCAAAGACAGAAATGAAACAGTTCCCTTTTCAAGGAGTACATTCTGATTCTGATGCAGGAGGGAATCTGTATCCATGTCTGTATCCATATATGTGTGTGTGTATACATATATTTTATACACACATACACATATGTACACATTCAGGATACTTTACAAAATGAATATAATGTAGTTTTCAGAAGAAGGGTACTAAAAACTACGGAATCAGGAAAGGTTTCATATAAAAGATGGTATGTAGAAGGACTTGAATGAATCAAGAAAACCAGGAATTCCAAGAAATGGAAATAAGGAAGGAGTATATTTCAAGCATGAGGAACATTCCTTCTCCCTTCTCTCTAGACTAATTGCCTTCTTGGCTTCTGCATCCTGGTTGCAAACCCTTTAAAAGTTCCCTGACTGTTCCTCTGGGCTTGTGATTTATGATTTGTGAACATGAGTTCTCTGGTCAGCTAGCCTAAAACTCTCCACATTTAAAAGATTAAAAAAACAATTTCTGTCTTGCCTCAGTTTCTCTGGCACTTCACTGAACTTCACTGGTCCTGAGAAAGTCATTTAACTTCACCTGACCTCAATTTCTTCTTCTCAAAAACAAGGAGCATAGCACAGAACTTATGGGTTGAGGGTTGTTGTAAGGATCAAAGTAGAAAATATAAATTATCATGAATGCCTTAAAATTCTTTATAAATGTTAGCTATTTCCAATGATATAGGAAGTTTCCTTGCCAGAGAGTTTTCTACATAACTGAAATATCAAAACTTTGTTTGGAAAAAAAATAATGCTGACAGAAATTAGAAATAAATTTCCACTTAATTTTTACACAGTTATTCTTTTGTCCTTGCCTTCCTGTCATCAATAAAAAGAAGAATGGAATAGAAAGGAAGGACTTTATTGTCATTCAGGGTCAAACATGCCAGTTCTGGCTTGAGAATACTTCTGTTTGTATATGGAAAAACCTGGAAGCCTTTAGCCTGCCTACAGGCAATCCAACAGCTCCTATCTCAGCCTGCAGATCCTAAAGAGAGCTTTTAACTCTCTTTGGACAGTCTAGCCTCCCCCCACCTTCTGGCAAAGCAGCAAGCTTTTTATTCTGATTGGGTTGTCCCTCAGAGATGAAGGATGCCGCAAGCTTGAATTCTACTTGGTCAACAACTATGAAGCTTCACTGAGACTGAGAAATTCCATTTACATAGTTTTTACTGTACAACCAGTTTTCTTCCAACTCCAGACTTAAAAGAAGAGGAAAAACTAACTCCAGATGCATAAAAGAAAATGAATCCTGCTGGTAGACTCTTTTGCTTGTGAACTATTATGCCAAAGTATTGAAAAGATAATACCATGCTATAATTAAATGGGTGACTTCCTGAAAAGTTAACAATGAATTATCATTTTAAATGTAAAAAAAAGTTACCAGATTGCAATTGTGTTATGCTATGCAGATAGACTTAGATTTTTCACATTTTTGTTGTTGTTCTTCTTCTTGATGGTGCTTCTGGCAGTCACGGAGTAATTTCATTTAGTGTGGAAATTTTTTTTTGCATAATGCCTATAACAGAGGGCGATTTGCTTAACAATCCATAGACTAACAGGATTGCAAAAGCTTTAGAAGAAATGGATCCATTTGTTGGGGGGAAATCTGCTGTTAATACTGCCTGCCAGCTAAAGACTAATTTCCTTGCTAATGTAAAGAGCTTTATTATCTCCACTAAACAGACATGTACTATTAACACTTATACACAGGCAAAAATCAGAGTCCCTCACTTCATGTTATTCTTATAAAATACCAATTTTTTTTAAATCTGAAGTCTTTGATACGGAATGAGTTATTAAAAGGCAAGGTGGTTACCTGGGAGGATTAATATCAAAAATGTGCTAGGAATTTGCAATATTTTCAGATCATTTCCCCAGAGTTAGTTGCTTTGAACAATGCAAGGAATGATAAAATAATTCAGTTGTCATTTTCTGTAGTTGTTCTTGGTGGTTGTAGATTGTTTTTGTTTAAGTGGTTGTTAAGTTGTGGCTAGTCAGCTCCTCATTACATTTTGCATCTGTTCCTCTACCTGATTTTTAACTCCTGTAGTGTGATAGGATCGGGGAGAACAAGCTCATTACTTCAAAACTCACCACCATGCTGTTAGCTCAGCTCTTGACTGACACCATCATCCTCAGCCCTTCTATCCCTCTGATTGCCTTCTTTTGCAGAGAACAGAGAGAGGTTTTACATGACTCCACTTTGCATTGGCTGCCCTACTTGGTTTCAGCTCCATGAAATAAGATGCCTCTCCCCTCACCCTTTACTGTCTATTTTTGTTTCTTGTCTTCCCTTTAGATTTTAAAGTACTAGAAATTAAAGATTATTTTTGTATTAATTATTCCCCCAATACCAGTACACAGTAGGTGCTTAATAAATGTTTACTGAATTAGTTGCAGTTAAGAAATGGAAAAAAAGGAAAGAAAAATACTACAAAAGCTGACTGGGATTTAGCTCTATTGAAATTCTTATAATTTAAATATTTTTCTTTATATGCTAGTGACTCATGAGATCATAGATTTGATGCTGACAGGGCTCTCAGAAGTCATTTAGTCTCCCCCCCCCATCCCCTTATTTTTACATACAAGGAAAGTGAGACGATATGGTACTGAATCAGTCAATGACAAAGTCAAAATTGGAACACAGGCCCCCTGATTGCAAATACAGTATTCCTGTATTCAATAAGGCCTAACTCTCTGTCCTTCATTATATTCATAGGATTGACTGCCATCATGCTAACAGGCTTGTATCAACAAGTAATTTTAAATGGATATTAAGGTATTTTTTATGGTATCAATCTTTGCAGTGTTCCCTGTCCAATTAATGGATCATCAGGTATTTCTTGAAGTGCTTATTATGTGACAACTACAGTTTTAAGAAAAGCAAAACAGAAAGCCCCTCTTCTTCATGAAGCTTAAATTCTAATGTAGAAATGTCATGTCCTATGTGCATAAATACATACAAGATACATATAAGATGGTTGAAAATTAGTTCAATAAATAGGGTGTTGGGCCTGGCTTTAGGAAGATGAGTTAAATTCAGTCTGACATATTCATGTGTGACTAGGCAAGTCTCAGTTTCCTCATCTGTAATATGAGCTCGAGAAGGAAATGGCAAGGAGCTCCAGTGTCTTTGCCAAGAAAACCCCAAATGGCATCACCAAGAGTCAGATATGGTTGAAATAATTGAACATAAACAACATTAGAATGTAAGTCATGCTGGGATGTTTAGGTAACTCTTAAGGTGACAAGGTAGGTTTGTCTCCTGCACAAAATAGTATTTGAAACTTGAAGGAACACACACGATCTGTCATCCTCCACATTGAAGGATTGAAGGGCCTGGAACCAGATATTCTGAAAGGCAAAAGAACTTGTATTACAGCCAAGAATAAACTATCCAGCTAGAATGAGCATTATCCTCCAGGGAAGAAGATGGTAATTTAATGATATAGGTGAATTTCACCTATTTCTAATGAAAAAACCAGATCTGAACAAAAAATTCCGCCTCCAAACACAGAACTCAAGAGAAGCATAAAAGGGTAAAAAGGAAAGGACTCTTGAGAATTTTATTTCTACTATAGGGATACTTAAAGTTTAGGCTAATTATCTAATTAACTAGATATTACTATGAAAAAGAAAACTAGAGGGGGAAAGGTTATCATACTGAGGAAAAGAGGGAAAAGGTGGTAAAATAAGATTTTTAAAAAAGGAGGTAAAAAC
>JAJPUD010031775.1:0-12113 GCA_023553655.1 Myrmecobius fasciatus | reverse complement strand
AGCACTCCTGGGTCAGCCCTGCCCGAGTCAGCCCTGCCTGGGTCAGCATTGCCCGGGTCATCTCTGCCCGGGTCATCTCTGCCTGGGTCAGCCCTCCTGGGTCAGCCCTGCCTGGGTCAGCCCTCCTGGGTCAGCCCTGCCCGTCCTGCTCTCTGCAGCCGTCCCTGCTTTCTCATCTTGTGTTAAGCTCTTGTTCAGATCTCAGAACTGGGGGTGCTGGGAATCAAAGTCAAGTTCGTTGCCCTCCCCCCCCCTTGCTGTCCTGGTGCCTCTGTGAGGAAGGTCAAGGAGTTTAACCCTCAGCTCCACTTAGACTCCCTGACTTTTTTTCCCCAGGGACTTCCTTCTCCAGGACCTTTCCTGACACCCCCCCCCCCAGCTCCAGTTACTGGGCTCTCTTCCCACTCCCCGTCTCTATAGGGTGGCTGCCCCTTCTGCATCTTGGGGGATAAGGTGTGGGGACCCCATGATCTGGAAAGTCAGCTACCAGTTTTTGATCCCCCCTCACAGAGTCACTACGGTAATATAAGATGAAGCACTGTCTGCTTCCTAGCAGTGCCCTCCGTCTATTCTGCCATTCCGGGGGGTCTGAACTTTTTCTGTGTCTTTTGGGCGTCATTTGCAGCTTCTGAAAGCCCCCCTCCCCAATTCCCACTGTGCGTCAAAGCCTCGATGGGGAAAGTCTGGATGTGGAAGGCATTGTGCACAGAGGGGGAGCTTAGGGAGGCAGGGCCATTGTCTCTGAGTGCCCATTGCTTAGGCCAGTGCCTGGCACACAGTCGGCGGTTAATCAATGCTTATTGATTCGCTGTTTGGTCTAGAATCTGCAGAAGCCATTCTCTTTTAGAGGAAGTTCTCCCAGCTTTTAGCGTGGCCCCTTCTCCCTCGGTCACCCCCTGCCCACCCCCACCCCGCTGCCCCAGAGCCCGGAGCTCTCCTTGGCAGCTGCCTTCAGCCCCTAAGTGAGATGGGGATGGCAGTGCCCACTACTGGCCAGGAGGCGGCGCCAGGCCCCAGCGGCTGCGAGGCTCAGTCCTGGGAAGGCTCTGGTCTGGACCCGCCACCTGAGGCCCCCGGGGGCGTGGGGGAGGCCGGCTCTGGGCACGGGCACCACTCACCCGCAGCTGGTTTCTAATAAGCTGTCCCCAACCTGCAGTGACGCCATCCCGAAGTCCGCTATTCGGATGTTGTTCCTCTCGTCCAGCAGAAGGTTTTCCGGTTTCAAGTCCCTGTGGCTGAGGGGGGGAGAGTGGAGGGGGGACTTGGGGAGCCTCCCCACGGCCCAGACCCCTCAGGGGAGACAAAGGAGCCCGGCCGGGCCTGAGCAAGGGCCCCCGAGAAGACAAGAGTCCGGGCCCTGAGCCAGAAGGGACCTGGCAGGCCAGTGAGCCGGCCCTCCTTTCATAGATGGGGAAACTGAGGCAGAGAAATGAAGGGACTTTCTGGGGTCACTCAGCTAGCGAGAGTTGTAGGGTCTGAGGCCACTATTGTGCACCGGAAAGAAGGAGGGGGGGAGACTGAGGAGGGGAACGGCCCCCGGATCTGGGAGGGCACACAGGAAGTGGGGGGAAGTGGGGGTGCTGGGGGAGAAGGCCCCTGGGCCCCCCGGGGCGGGCTGTGGACCCACAAGGCAGCCAGGAAGCTGAGTGGTCCAAGAGGTGGCTCATCTGAGAGTGGGCAGCGGAGCAAGGCAGTGGAGCCTGGGGCCAGGGCTGGGAGCCCAGAGACTGCTGATCGGGGTGGGCTGCTCCCCTCCCCCTCCTTCCCCTTCCCTCCCCCTCCCCATCTTTAATCACAGCGAGCCATTCGGACAGCTGCTGTCCCAAGCGCCATCAGGTTTGCAGAGTCTGAGGGCGGCCCTTTTGTCCCAGAGATCTGCTTCCTGAGAGAGTGTGTGTGTGGGGGGGGTTATCTGATTCCTGCCTCCTACCCCAGAACCCCCCCAGGGCCCACTCCCCACCATACAGAGACACAGAGAACCACACACAGATGGGGGCCAATGGCAGCCCAGACTGGTGATGTCACAGCCAGCCAATCAGAAGTCTCCTGGCTGGCCAGGGGCTGCCTCCCTCTTTCCCTCAGAGCAGCCAGTCCTCTCTGGCTCAGGGGGGTGGGGGGTCTTGGGAGCTCCCCTGCCATCCCTGACAAGAACATCCTATTTCCTCTTCCCCAGAGCGGCCAGTCCCGCTGACCAGGGAGCCTCGGCCCACTGCCCACTGCTCCTGACCCCTGCTACCCCCATTCCCAATCGCCAACAGATGATGGAAAGGGATGAACAGGCTCATGATGGCTCCCTGGGCACGGTCTGCCCTGGCACCCTTTGGGTGAGGAACTGGGGGACGGCCTGGGCCAGGCTGTGCTGCATTGGAGAATGGGGGCGCCGTGGCCCCGGGGCACCAGAGAGACCCCCCCCGGAAAGCTCTGGCAGGCTGGGCGGGCACCACAGGAAGTCCCGGCCCCAGCTCCCCAGGCTTGAGGGCCTGAGAAGAAAGCCCAAGAGGGCCGCCGGGCAAGGCCGCCTGGAGAAAGAGGCTGTTCCCTGCCCGGGAAGGTGGGCATGGAGGGACAACAGGGCGAGTCTCAGGGTCCCGGGGCCCCCCCGCCCTCAGCCCGCCGCACTCACCATATTGAGTGGCTGTGGCAGAAGTCGAGAGCAGAGATGATTTGTCGGAAGAACTTGCGGGCCTCCTTGGGGGTCAGCCTCCCCTTTTTCACCAGATAGTCGAAGAGCTCACCACCCGACACATGTTCTAGCACCAAGTATCTTGTGGGGGAGATGCCAGGTCCGATTTAGCGGCCGTCCTCTCCCCCCAACGTGAGCCGCCCCCTCCTCTGGGCCCCAGATCCCCCAGGGACTGCGTGTTCTGCCGGCCTGCCCCCTAAGATGCCACCCCACCCACTGGGTCTGCAGGGTGCCAAGGGTCCAGGCCCAGCGGATCCTTAGGCCTCTGCTCCCAAGGAGCTGGCAGCAGCAGGGCTCTGAGCCGGGCCGGGCTGCTCCCCTTCTCCAGGAGGACGCCTGGCATCCCAGCCTGGCAGAGGATTGCAGCCTCTGGGGTCAGCCCCAGCCTATGGCCACCTCCCAGGTAGAGGGGCAGCCTCAGCCCTAGAGGGCAGGGATGGGGTCCGGGCCCCTCTCCTCAGCCCAGAGGGAGGGATTTAAAGCCAAGCCCCCTCGTGGTCCTTGGACATCCTTGGCAGGTTCTCAAGCCCGGCTTGTCGGGGACTCTGGGAATCCTGCCCGCGGCTGGGGCGGGTACGGGTCCCAGGGCAAGGATGGGGTGCCAATGCCAGGAGTCCCTCAGCTTCCTTTGGCATCCAGGACCCAGACCTTGGGCCTTCCCTCCTCCTTCCCGCGTCCTGACTGTGGGCTCAGAGAGTGCCCCCCCCCAGGGCTGGGCCAGCTCTGGTCATTCTCCCATTGCCTTCTCCATTGGGGGGAGCCTCCTTGCCAGCCCCGAGTCCCCCCCATTATGCAAGAGCCGAGGCTGCCATGAAGTTTTCACCCTGCATTTGGCAGGAAGTCCAGAGCGCTGCCCATCATCTGGCCCTGGGGGGGGCTGGGGACCCCCCCCTCTGACTGCCGGCTCTGCTCTCCCCTGCTGCCCAGGAGGATGGAAGGCCCTGGTCCCCGGGGGCCCGACAGCTTCCTCTTGGGACGCCAGGAGCCCGGTCCTACCCCCACCTGCCTTGCCCCTAGAACGATGGGCCGGGGCCCGTGGGGAGGACGGACAGCACAGGAGGCAGAGCCCAGGAGGAGTGAGCCCTGGGAGCTCCCCATTCTCCGTCCTGGTCTTCCCAAGTCCGCTGCCTCGCCCCCCAGCCTGCTCAGGGGGAACCTGGGCAATGGGCAGAGCCGGTCAGCGAGCGGGAGACCGGGCAGTAGCAAGGGGCCTGGGCATCCATCCTGGCGCTGGGCGAAGGCCCCTCTCCTAATGGCCGTTCCCTCTCTGGCTCCTAATGGAGCCTGCCCTGCTCAGCCCAGAGAGCTCAGAGCCTTCCGCAGGGCCCTCCTGCACCCCACCTTCGGGCCCTGTAGCCAGGGGTCGGATGCCCCGGGCCTGGTGCTGGTTCTGCCTGGTGGCTCCAGGATCCCAGAAGGCTCCAGGATGTGCCTTCCTTCTCTGGGGGGCGGGGGGCAGCCTTCCCATCCTTTGTCCCAGCACTAGGGATGTGGGGACACACCCTCTGAGTCATCACTTCCCCTGGGGTCCGGCTGAGGCTCAGGGAGATTCAGTCCGGCCCGAGGGAGGAAAGGGACTGGCGGGGCAGCCCTGGCTGGCCTTAAAGGGCAGGAGGGAAGCTCCAGAGGACACTGGGGTACAGAGGCTCTTATACAGGAAAGCCCCAAGTTTGACTCCCGTGGGGTCTGAGCTAATGCTCTCATTGCCCAGGATCCGGCCGCTGTCCAGGCCATTGCAAGGCTGGCCTTTGAACCCAAAGTGGAAGGCTGGGGCTGGGGAAAACCAGGAGGTGCTAAAAAAAATCAGCCTTCTCCTCTCTTTTCCCCTCTTCTCTCTCCTTCCCTCCTTTCCTTCCTCCCTCCCTCTTTTCCTTCCTCCCTCCCTTCTTCCCACCCTCACTCCCTTCCTTCCTTCCTTCCTTCCTTTCCTTAATTCTTTTATTCCCCCTTGCTTCTTTCCTTCCTCCCTCCCTCCCTCCCTTCCTTTCTTCTTTCCTTCCCTTCCTTCCTTCTTTTATTCCCCCTTGCTTCCTCCCTCCCTCCCTCTCTTCTTTCCTTCTTTTCCTTCCTTCTTTTATTCCCCCTTACTTCCTCCCTTCCTCTCTGCCTCCCTCTCTTCCTTCCTTCCTCCCTCTCTTCCTTCCTTCCTCCCTCTCTTCTTTCCTTTCCTTCCTTCCTTCTTTTATTCCCCCTTGCTTCCTCCCTCCCTCCCTCTCTTCTTTCCTTCTTTTCCTTCCTTCTTTTATTCCCCCTTACTTCCTCCCTTCTTCCCTCCCTCCCTCTCTTCCTTCCTTCCTTTCCTGCCTCCCTTCCCTGCCCCATCCCTAGTCCAGGACAGCTGGGGCCATGGGAGCCCTTGGGGCGGGGACAGCTGAGTGCAGTTGGGAAGAGCTTGGGCACCAGAGCTGCTGGGAGAGAGACAAGGAGCAGGGGGGCTTCCAGGGGCTCTTGCAGGTGTCTATGACCTGAGGCATGAGGGGCTTCACTCTAGAATGAGAGCCCAGGAGCCCTCACAGATCCCGAGCCCTGGAGCCCGGCCCAGCCTCCCTCCCTGCCGCCTTCTGGGGCCTGGGATCCCTTTTTCTCTCCTGGCTGACGGCCGCCCCGTTCCTTGCAGATTTCCTGGATCCCGGGCAAGGCTCTCTCCCTCCTGGGACATTCTGGGCTGCAGGTCCAGCCCCCCTGCTCCCCTTTCTCTCCCACTCTTTGGGGGCTGAGCCCAGGAGGAGAAGCAGGCCGGGGCCGGCTAACTGGACTCCCGACACCCCCAGTCTTGGGGCACAGTGGCCTCCCTTTTGGTACCAGGCACCCCAAGTTCCCTGGCCCTTCCCACAAGGAAGGAGGTACTGGCACATATAATTCTCCCCCTCCCCCCATGGAAATCAGGCTCCTAAAGGAGGGAAACTCAAATCCTGCCTGGGGGAGACCTGGGCCTGCCCCTCTAAGAGGTTCAGCCCAGGAGTCCCCCAGGCCTTGGAGACGAATGGGAGACTCCGGGGGTGAGGGTGGAGGTGAGGGTCATCCACTTGGGCATGAGTTCCACAAGTTGCAGCCTTGGAGACCCCGTGGCCCACCGTGGATGTCTGGGGGGCATCGGGGACCAAGGGCCTCTCTGCCCAGGAGCAGCTTCTGAGCAGAGCTGCCATGGGGCAGGGCAGGGCAGGGGGGCAGTGACCCAGCCCAGCCATACCTTCAGGACACCTCCTGGGGCAGGGGGAGACCCCCCATATACCTCCTTCCTAAACTGAGAAGTGACCTCTCGCCTGCCCTTCTGACTCTTCCCCCTCCTCAAGGAAAGCCCTCCCAGCCCCCCCAGCTCCTCCTGCCCCCGCTCCTGGACCCAGTAATACCTACAAATATTTTTTATTTTCATAAACGTCGTGCAGCTTTAAAACATGGGGGTGTTCTATGAGCTTCAGGATGGCTATCTCCCGCTCCACCTGGACAGAGGGATAAACAGACATGGGGAAGCCATTAGTAGTCCCAGCAGCAGCCTCTGTCCCTCCCCCCAGGACCCCCCCCCCCAGCTTCCATCTGGGCTCATCCATTTACTTATCATTCGTTCATTTACACAATGGGTGGGTTCTTCCTTTCTTCCCTCCCTCCCTCCATCCTTCCTTCCTTCCTTCTTCCCTTCTTTCCTTCCTCCTTTTTTTTGTTCCTCCCTCCCTCTTTCCCTCCTCCCCTCCTTCCTTTCTCCCTCATTCCCTCCCTCCCTTCCTCCCTCCCTCACTCTCTTCCTTCTTTCCTTCCTCCTTCCCTCCTTCCTTCCTCCCTCTCTCCCTCCCTTCCTCCTTCCCTCCCTCCTTTCTTTTCTTTCTTCCTCCCTCCCCCTTCCCTCCCTCCATGCCTCCCTCCCTCCCTTCCTTCCTCCTTCCCTCCTTCCTTCCTCCATGTCTCTTTCCCTCCTTCCCTCCCCCCTTTCCTTCCTTTCTTCCTCCCTCCTCTTTCCCTCCCTCTCTCCCTCCCTTCCTTCCTTCCTCCCTGTCTCCCTTCCTACACTTTACTGTGCTCAGCCCTGAGCGGAGACAAGGATGAATGCTGCTCCTTTAGAAAAGTTGGGGTTCAGATGGGGTCACACAGAAGCACAATCTGACATGAAAGACACACGGACACATGAGGACAGCAGGGGGGGGCTATTCTGCAGGGGAGCTTAGAGCCCTCAGCACACCAGCTCTCATCATCAGATTGGGAGGCAGAAGGGAAAGAGGGGAGGGCTCCCAAGGGACCACTAGGTCCAACTCCCTCTTTTGATAAAGGAGCCCCAGAGAAGGCAGGGCGCTTTCCCAAATTCACACAGCCAGGGGCCGCGTCGGCTCCAGGGGAGACCTCTTCCACTCCTGAACAACCCCAAGCATGAAGGAGTTTGCCAACTCAAATTGTCGGGTCACGTCCCCATGGCTTCTGGTCCTGGACCTTGGGGACAAGCAGAAAGAGGCCCATTCTCCTTTGAGAGGGGTGGCTGAGGACAGGACTTCTGGCACTGCAGAGATGCCCACTCCAAGGGACAGTGGGCAGACTGCTGGTGGGAGAGGGATAGGACAGTCTGGGCAACGAGATATTCATGGGGACCTCTGACATTTGATGCACAAAGCCAGCTTTCCTACCATTCAAGGCTCTTCCAAGCAGGTCAGAGCCCTGTGTGGCAGCAGGCTTGAGTGGTGGGAGAAGAGAAAGAGTCCCTTCTCCCTCAGAGGTCTTGAGGGAAACCTTCCTTTTTAGCCATGCTGTTCTGAATTTAGGGACCCAGCCACCAAGGGTCCTCTCCATACCTTCCCCCTGAGCGGCCCCCGGAGCACCACTGTCTGTCAATGTTTTATTAGGGGAACAAAAACTTAACTATAACCTTGAAGGTAAACAGACTACACTCTCCTATAAAAGTAGAGTAGGGCTCGAAAGAGAGCCCACCAGTTTGGGGGCATCCAAGAATCACCCGTAAATCCCCAAAGCACATGCAGACGCCACACGGGATCCCGCGCCAGGGAGGCAACGTTCTTGGCCGGTCTAAGAAAAAGTCAAGGGGACACAGGTGAGGAGAACTGACCCAAGTTCTCAGCCCAGGGCTTCCAAGAAGGGCTCCATGTGATACTGGGAGCTAAGGCCAGAGACCCAGGTGTCTGGGAACGGTTCCAGCAGCCCACTCCTCTGGCCCTGGATTGGTTGGGGGCCCCTGCAGGTGGTAGCCCGGGCTCTAGGCAGCTGGACTCTCCCTCTTTGGGACGTTCTTCTTCCCGAGGCTGGCTGAGCTGGGGACCGAGGATGGTCTTTGCACAGTGCCTCGGTTTCCACATGGGAACACCAGTTTCACACGGAATTATATTTCTGAATTGTTCCCTCTAGCTCCATGGACATTGGGAACTCCCAAAATGCTAACGATGACACTAGAAAGTTTTTCCCCAGGTCCGGGGGTGATGCGGCCTGGATCAGGCCTTGCCAGGGGGGTGTGGGCCATCCAGAAGCTGGCAGAGATGGGGCAGCCTTCTTAGCACAGACAGCTCCTGACTTGGAAGGGCGGGTACTCTTACCCTTGGCCCAGAGGTCAGGGATTTATAGAACAAGCACCCGAAGAAGTGGTCTTGCAGCCCCTAAATGGGTTCAGGCCCACGGCTGAAGCTAGCCCAGCAGGGAGGAAAACAGGAGGGAGGAAGCTCTGGGCAGAGCAAGCCCAGACCACTGCCCGGCCCAAGCTAGCTCCGTTTGGCCAGGACTCGCCATTTGGGCCCCAAATCCTTGTCTGAGACCTGGAGGACTGCAGGGACTCCCCCCTTTCTTCTACCCACTTGTGATAGCACAGCCCCTCTTGCTCACTGTGGACCTTGGGGTACAGTGGGTTATTGGGGTGCTGTCACAGACCTCTGGCAAGGGGAGAGCTCCTGGGGGCTGGCCAGCTTGGAAAGCCTGGCAGGGTGGGCCCCAAGGGCCCAGAGTTAGAACTCCTACTTTGTCCTTGGGACCTCAGTCTCCTGCTGCTGGTGAGAATAATAATCCCTGCACCCTTTGCCCCTTCCCCACCTCCAGAGGTTGAGGAGGGTCCCTGGAAGCAGCTAGAGCTGCTGCTCTGATCTGGGGAGGGCTCCCCAGAGGAGCTGAGCCCCACGGGGAGCCTGGCACCCCCAGGCCAGGAAAGGGCAGAACATCCCGTAAAGGGGAGGGTCAGGTTGGGGGTGGGACAAGGGGGCCAGAAACATCCCAGGTGTCCCCCCGCCCCATCTCATGTCCTGGATTCGGCTTCACGGCAAGGCCGAGGAGAAGGGGGACGGGGGTCCAGGCTGCTAGGCCAGGCCGGCCCCGGGTACCCCACCTCCCCAATCTGCAGCCAGATCATTCCTGTCCTCCCCCAGTCTGGGGGAACTGAGGGGGCCTCGCCTGCTGCCCGGGGGGGCCAGCTGGGCCCTGCCGCCCACTTGCTTCCCCTTTCCAAAAATAAGCCTCCATGAGGCAGAAGTGGGGGTGGGGAACGCTGCCGGTGAGAAAGTAGGCCAGGCCTGCGTGGAGCGGGCGCCAGAGGAAGCGCCGGCCGGCTGTGGGTGCAGAGTCCTGGCCCGAGAGAGGGGGGCCCACTGGCAGCTCTGCCCGGGGCCGAGGACCAGCGCCCCCCCCCCCACCCTGCCCACCACCCTGCCCGCCACCCAGCTCGCCCATGAGCAGTTCTGTGCCCCTGGTGGGCAGAGGGATGGAAGGGCCAGGGGCGGGAGAAGTGCTGGCTCATCCTGAATCCTGCTGAGCTGGGAGCCTCCCCCAGGGCCGGGACAGTGGACAAGGACAAGAAGGACAAGTGCCCTTCCTTCATGGGGGGGGCTTTCCCCACCCTCATGGCCACTTCCCGGGGAAGCTCTGCTCCCTCCCTGCCCTGCCCTCCCCGGCCCAGATTGCTGGCTGCCATGACAAGGCTCCCCTGCCCCTCCCCAGAGGCTCCCGGGGCCTCTCCCTGCCCCACTACAGCTGTTCTGAGCCCTCGCTCCTCCCAGGGCTTTTAGCAGCCCCCCCAGATCAGATCTCTTTGCAGCCAGTCCCACATCTGTCTGTCCGGCCGTTTTCGGCCGTGTCCGACGGGCCCCGTGTGGGGCTTTCCTGGCAGAGATCCCCGCTGGCCCACCCTTCCTTCTCCAGGTCATTTTACAGATAGGGAAATGGGGGCCAACAGGGTGAAGGGATTTCCCTGGGATGCTCTAGTGCCTGAGGGTGGATTTGAATTCAGGCCCTGGGCTCCCTGGCTGCCCTCCCATCTGTGCCTGCAGTGCTAACTTCTCCTGCACCCCTTCCACGGGGAGCCCCCTCTTTGTTCCGTGTTCACTCTCCGAGCTCCCTGTTGCCTTCCTGACCCCGGGCTCCTCCTCGGTTCCTCACTCTGGCCCACCCCCACCCCTTCACCCCCGGCTCTCTGCCCTGTCTCGCTGGACCAGTGCCAGGGGCTCCGGCACAGCCTCCTTCCTGCCAGCCTCTCTCCACTTCCGGCTCTCCTTCATGAGCTCCCTCCCTCCTCCAGGACCAACCCTCTGACCACAGGGCTCCTCTCTTGGCCCCAGCCCACTTCACTTGGGGGGTCTCCCGAGCTCCTGAGGATTATGTATTGACTTTCCTGCCCCGATGTCCCTCGAATCTGGCACCCCGACCGCTTCTCAGAGGTCGTCCAGATCAGTGGGCATCTCCCCTCGGGTCCACAATGGAAACCCCTCCCTTCTCCCCAAACCCTTCTCCCTCTCCTTTAAAGCTGCAGAGGGCACTGCCATCCCTCAGGCCCACTACTGCCACCAGCCACCCCCCTCCAGTTCTAAGCTCTTGGACCTTCAGATGCCCTGGGGGGCAGCGAGTCACTGGCAAGGAGCCGCAGCCAGGCCGGGCCCTGGAGGACACCGCTTGGTCTCTCCTCCCTGGGCGGGCAGGCCGCCCTCGGGGTCAGCACCGGGCAGCGGAGCCCAGCTGTCTGCCCCTCTCCCTCTTGGACTCCCTGCCAGGGCCAGGGCCAGGGGGCCTTGAAGGCCAGGGCTAGCTCCTCTCCTGCTCTCAGACCGGCGGGTCCCTGCCTCTGCCAGGAGCCCCCCCGGAAAGTGGGTTGTGGAGGGAAGGCGCCCAGGCAAAGCCGGTGCCGGAGGATGACCCAAATCCCAGCGCTTGGGATGCGAATCCCCCAGGAGAGCGCAGAGAGGCTGCGGGCTCCCTCCTTCCCCTGGCACGGTGTGGGGGGGCTCCCTACTGCTGCATTGTGGGCCTGAGATTTCGGATTCTCGCCGAGTGCCCAGAGGGAGCAAGGCCCCAGAGACAGGGGTGTCCGGCTGAGGGGGGGGGAGGGGGCTGGCCCCCAGGCGCACTGCCGCTGCTTCTCTGGACGCCCCTTGGAAGCCCCCCCCGAGACGGCCTCTGGGGGCTCTATTTGCAAAGGAGAGGAGAGTTTTAGGGCACAGGAGAGCAGCTGGGGCTTCATAAATGCGCCCCAGCCTCTCTATTCTGTCTCAGGCCCTGCCGGGGCTCCCCGGGGCTCCCCGGTCCTCCTCTGGTCCTCATGAGCTGGAGCCGGCCATTAGCACATGGCTGACCAGGTGGGCAGCAGCAGCCCGACCGGGACTGTTCAGGAGGGGATGGGGAGCATCCCCGGGCCCCCCCTTTGGCATTAGGCGCCTCCTACAGGTTGGCCAGGCTCTGTCTGCACTCAGAGACCTCAGGAGGAGCCCCTCATTCACCAGGACGGCCCCCGCTTGGGACGCTTCCCGGGCAGTGTTCCTCAACTCTGGTCCGGCCCTCCCCAGCCAAGCGGAACCACTGTGACCCCCCATGACGTCCTTCATATTCTCGATGGCCGCCCCCACCCCAGCCCCCACCTCCGTCTGTTCCTCTCCACATTAAACATCCCGGTGGGCTTTCACGGGGCCAGACGGCCAAGGGCCTTCCTGAAATGTCCCACCGAGGAGTGACCCGGTCCCCCAGCTGGTTCTGACCCGGCAGCGAGATCCCTCCCCTCTCCCCCCTCCCGCCCAGTCATCTTTGTCGGGGGGGCAGACACCGGGAGCTGCGGGGTACCAGCAAGCCCCCGAGGCAGCCAGCGCCCCTCCTCAGGGAGCTTAAATCACAAGTGGCTGTGAGTGCAGGGAGAGAGAACAGAGCCCCCCCTGCCCCCCCCACGAATCTGGCTGCCTGTCTTCCTTCCACATCCCGCCTCTCCCTTCCCTCTTTCCTTTCCTCTTTCCTCTCTCTCTCTCTCTTCCTTCCTGCCTCCATTCCTTCCATTTCTCCTTTTTCTCTTTCCCTCCCTCCTTGCTCTCTTCTTTCTTTGCTCTCTTCTTCCCTCCTTCCTTCCTCCTTTTCTTTCCCTCCTTCCCTCCTCCCTCTCTTCCTTCCTTCTTCCATCCCTCCTTCCTCTCTCCTCCTTTTCCTTTCCTTCCTCCCTCCCTCCTCTCTCCCCTCCTGCCTCCTGTCTTCCTCTTGACCGAATGAG
>JAJPUD010031774.1:0-12326 GCA_023553655.1 Myrmecobius fasciatus | reverse complement strand
AGAGAGAGAGAGAGAGGGACAGAGAAGAGAAAAGAGGGAGAAGGAAAAGGAGAGAGGGAGAGAGGGGCAGGGAGGAGAGAAAAGCAAAGAGGGAGAAAAGAGGGAGAGAAAAGAAAGAAAAGAGGGGAGGGGGAAGAGAGGAAGAGGAGAAGGAGGACAGGAAGAAGAGGAGTAAAAGGAAAGAAGGGAGGAGAGAAGGAAGGGAGGGGACAGAAGAGGAGAGGAGAACAGGGGAGGAAAAGGAGACAGACAAGAGAAGGGAGGACAGGAGAGGGAGGGGGAAACAGAGGAAGGAGATGAGAGGGGAGGAGAGAGGAGAAGAAACAAACAGTCAGCACATTCTTCCAAAGCAACAACCTTCCCTCTGCAGTTCCCACACCCAGCTCCACGCCCGGCAGACCCCTGGCGACCGTGGGGGTCCAGCTCCGGGGGGACAGTCGGGGCACCTGCTTCCTCAGTTGGATTGCTGAGGGGAGGCAGGGACAGGCCGAGGGGAGCTGTGTCTACTCTAGCGGGCTGAGGGGCACCTGAGCTGGAACCTGATCTTTACCCCCTTATTTCCAAGAAGAAATTAAAATCAAAAATAAAACTAACAAGAGGGGGAGACAGCCTGAGTGACTGGGGAGGCCATTGCCAAGGTCACGGGGACAGCGCCATTCCCACGGTGCCTCCGCACTTCCCCTTTCGGACCCTCGGTTCCCTCTGAAAATCCGGGGCTCAGGCCGGCTGATCTCCCAGGACCGTCGGAGGCCCAGAGCCAGCGGGCTCAGGCCTGGGCCCTCGCTCCCTCCCGGGGCCCTTCTCGGCTGCGGGCCGGTGGAAACCGCCTCACGTTCTCTAGCCGAGTTCTTCCCACGGGGGAGCCCCTCTCTCTAATTAGGCTGATCCAGGGAAGGGTCCGGATCTTCTCCCCTCCCTGCCTGGCGCCTGTCCCAAGCTGGGCCCAGAATGGGGGCTTAATTAGCATTTAATTTGCCTCCTGCGGGCCAGGAGGAGCTGGTGGGGCCTGGGGAGGCCGCAGGGGGCCTCTCAGGCGGGCTTCCTTGCACCCCACGAGAAGGCCTCGAGGGGGGAGGCCGGCAGGTCACCCCTAGGCCGCCCCGACTCCTGCGCTGCTCTTCCTGCTTTGCTTCCATGCCCTCCCCTGGCCCCGGCTCAAAGCCGAAATGAGAGAGAGGATGCAGAGACTTAGTGACGTTACTGTGGGTTACAGAGTAGCCATGCAGTTATATGCAGCATTCGCTCCGGGGGGGAGAAGGGGCGGGGGGGGGAGGGAGGACATGGCAGCAGATCCAGGGGCAGCTGCACCCACATGTCTCCTGGCCTGGGGGCGGGGGCAGGAGGGAACAGTAAAAAACGGGCACGTGACAGCAGCTGGGAGACCCTCCGGGTCCCTCTGGGCTCGCTGCAGAGGGCCCCGGGCTTGGCTGGACAACTCAGAAGCTGCACGCATGGGTGCCCTCTGCTCCCTCTACCCCCAGGACTGGGGGCCGCAGGGGCCCCGGGCTAACTCCCTTCTCTCCCCCAAGTGCCCTTAGCTGAAGGGCATCTTCAGTGTGCCCTGCAGCCGCAGGACGAGCTCAAAGGGCCAGCTGCACACCCGCAGCGTGCCACCATCGGACCAGCCCTCAACCCTCCCAATACAACCCTGCAGCTCTGGCTAGTGCTGCCCGCTGGCACCGGACCTTGGGGGCACAGCCCCCCTCCTCCAATCTTATCCAAGTTCCAAGATGAGGCTCACGAGCCCCTCGAGGCGTCTCTAGCCCGGAGGGTCAGCAGCTCCTCTCCCCCCAGCGCCCACCAGCATCAGAGCGCTCAGGAAGAGAATTTCGGCGCCGAAAGAGCACTCAGAAGCCGGGCAATCCAGCTAACCGCCACTGCCCTCGGGCCTATCCTCACCAGAAGCCAGGCTGAGTCCCCTGCGTCTCCCCTCACCTGGAAGCTGGCTGTCACGGCCCCCGCCCCACGACTTTCTGCGCTAAACATCCCCAGCGACCTCCAGCCAACACATCCCTATGGGCCGTGAGCCTGAAGCTCCCCGCCACCTCGGTCCCACCCCTATGGGCCATGAAGCTCCCCGCCACCTCGGTCCCCGGACGGCCTCCCAAGGCCAGGCCGTCAGAATGCACTCGAGGCCTCCAAGGGCAGGGACGCTTCCTTCTCTGTACTTTCGTTCCCTCCACACCTGGCGCAGCGCATGGCACCCAGCACACACACATGCGTGGCTTAAGACGTATTTGACTGAATTTGGTTCTTTGAGAAGAGGCAGGCTGGCACAAGTCCAGGGGGCTGCCCCTGAAGGTGGTGGGTGCCCACCTCTGGAGGACTTCAGTGGGCGCTGAACTAGCATTGCCGCACGTAGGAGTCTCACTAGAGCATTCTCTTTTGGCTGCGCCCAGCCGGTCCCGGGGGTCCCTGCCGACTCTCAGATTCTGTGCCAAACTGGGCCGAGAAGTACCCGCTGCCCAGTCCTGGCCTGACTCCGGAGGATGGCCCCGGCGGCGACCCCGAGCTGCCCTGTGCCCACCATTCCACCCAGGTACACGTCGCCCACCCGGCCCCGCAGGCAGAGGTGAGGGGGGCTCGTGAGGCACTGGACCACGGTCTGAGGGGGGCCGACGACGGAGGCAAGTTACCTGCTCCGGTGATGGCGGGCATGTTGAAGATCTCTGTCCCAGGCTGGCCGATATCTAGAGGAGAGAAGAGGAGTGAACGGGACTGCCGCGACCGGGCCCGGGAGCGCGACGCTGGACACGAGAGGCCAGCCTTGGGCACCCCAGCGGCTTTCCCGCCCCCGCCACCCCCCGGGCGGGCAGGGTGTCCCCAAGTGCACCTGCTGGGCACCTGGGCCCGAGAAGGGGACGCGGTCCGGCTAAACCTCAGGCCTCTTCCAGGGATAACGAGCCAATGCTGAGCCAAGAGCTCCGGGCCCAGACAGCAAAGCCCAGGCAGGCTGCCCGCTCAGGAGAGCCAGGACCTCGGCGGGGACCTACCCGCCCCCTCCCCTACACGCCCTGAGACACGTGAGGCCCTTTAACGGGGGGAGAGGAGGGGGCAGCCTGCAGCATGGCCCGGCACAGGGGCAAGCCGACTCATCTGTCCGGGCCTCAGTGAGCTCAACTGCAAAATGGGCACAGTCACCGTCCATGAGCTCCGAGGTCCCTTCCAGCTCCCAATACTCTGGAGATTTCGGGGGTTGGCCGGACACAGATGAGAATGGTTCGAGGGTCCGGGACTCGGGCCGGCAGGGTGGGAAAAGCAGAAGACCTGGTCCAAGTTAGCAGCGCAGGCCTTCTTCCCTCGGGGCCTCAGTTTCCCCATCTGCAGAGTGGGCCCACGCTAGGAACCTCAGCAGAGGTCAGACAGATGGAGGCTGCCCAGGTGGGAAGAGAGCTCGCGGGGCCCGGAGGAGACTTACTGTACTCGGGCTCATTGCGGCTGTTGGTGCCCAGCTTCTTGTTGATCTCCTGCTTCTTGGATTTCACCATGGCGGAGTTGCTCTCGGTCAGTTTGCTGAAGAAGGCAGGGGGCTGGCTGTTGTTCCCTGGAGACTTGGATCCCATCCTGAGGGGGGATACAGGGTGAGGGGGCCCGACCCCGGGGAGCCCTCTGCAGACCTGAGCAAGAACTCCGGCTATCGTGGGGGGGGGGAAGGGGGCCTCGGCTTGGCTCCTCGGGCCAGAGTCCCAGCATCCCTGCATGGCACACTCAAGGCCCAGAGAGACCGGACCCGGGTCCTTCTCTGGGCACCTCCTAGGGGTGTGCCTGTGGGTGTGACGTCTCCTCTGGGCCTGTTTCCTTCCTGCTAAATGAGGGGGCTGGAGAGGGTCTCCGAGGGATGACCTCGGTCGTGACCGCTGTGTCTGAGCCTCGCTGTTTCACCCATGACCAGCATAGGCCCGACCAAGGGAAGCGGCAGAGCCTGAGGCTGCGCCCGAGGTGATGGCGGCTCCAGAGCTGAAATCCTGGACTTCTGGGTCCCAGAACCTCAGAGATGGATGGAGCCCCAGGGGTCACTGGGGAGAGGAGTCCCACCCCCCAAAGAGGGACTGCGTCTCTTCTACCATGTCTCCTGCACCAGCCAGTGTGCCCCTGCGGCTTGAACACTTCCAGACGGGGAACTCACTACCTTTCAGAGCCATTCCATTCTGCAGTAGCAGAGCTCCTTTCCCATGGCTTCAGGGGACAGCTGGCCCAACCCCCTCATCTTACAGATGGCAAAACTCAGCCTGGCTGGGGGAGTCCGACCCCAGTGCCAGCCTCTGCCCCAGGAGACCACCCTGCTCCCCAGCCCTGGGGCTGGTGTACCTACCTGGGCTCTGCCTGCTCCCCTTCTCGGTACAACATTGGGTAAGGGGCACTTCGGCCGTGGTCAGCCTCCCCCACGCCCTCTGGTGGGGATACTGGCTCAATGCAATCTTCTGAGCTGCCCAGGGCAGAGGCTTTGCCCTGCTCCGGAGACCTGTGAGAGAGACACCCAGAGAGAGAGACAGAGAGAGAAAGACAAAGAGAGAGACAGAAACAGAGACACAGAGAGAATGAAATACAGGGACAGAGAGAGAAAAAACAGAGACAGAGAGAGAGAAAGAGAAAGAGACACAGGGAGAGTGACAGAAAGACAGCAAGAGACAGAGACAGAAGCTATGGTTAGCCGGAAACCTCAGTCATCTTCTTTTCCTAATCTCCACTCCAATCAACAAGCACTTATTAAGCACTTACTACTACATAAGCACTGTGCTAATATGGTTATAAAGAAAGTCCGAAAACATCTGGCTTCAAGGAGCTTCCAGTACATGGAGGACGGCCTTAGGAACTGGACCTCTGACGTCACTGGAGCTGTCCCAGGAGGAAAGCCCCAGACAGGATGTCAGTGGGTCACCCCTGGCCTACCAACTGCTGGGGGGAGCTAAGGAGGGAGAGTTTGTTTTAAAATCAAGTTGCATTTTATTTAGAAATGTCAAAACTGCTCTTTGCCCCGGCTTGGCTCTCTGGCCAGAGCCTGTCCACCTCTCCACTTTCCCAGGCTCCCGCAGCCTGGGTGTGTCAGGGCAGGCCTGGAAGCTGGGGCTCCCTGACTTTCTGCACTCCAGCTGCCTTTATATCTTCCTCCGGCTGATCAGACCGGGTCTCCCCACTGTAGGGAGGATGTTCCTGGAGGGGGGCTGCTGTATTTCTTTCCTCAGGCCCCAGAACAGGGCCGGGCGCTGAGCAGGGGCTTAATAAATGCTTAGTGAATGAATGAACGGAAGGTACGGCTGTCCTGGGACCAGGGTCAGCTGCAGGGGAACAGGTGGAGGGGGTCTCCACTTGGATCATTGTGCCTGAGGAGGGAGCACCTATTTTGTGGGTCCTAGGTCCCAGGTCTTCTGGACTGCCCTGCGCCATCCCAGGATGTTGGGAGCAGGGGCACAGAAATGTACTTCTGACAGGTTTCCATTAACCACGGCTACTGCCTGGGTCAGCCACTGTGCTACTCACGAGGAGCCCGGACAGAAGACCGAACGGCCCCTGCCCTCCAGAGAACAGGCTGGAAGGGGGGACAGCAGCATGCCCATCAGGGCCGTCAGTCTGTGTCCCACAGACCTGGTTGCCACCTGTTCCCACCAAGTGAGGTCAGAGACAGTTGACCTCATTCACCCGACCAATAACAACTTCCAAGGGTCGGGAAGCTGCTCTGTTCTCCCCAGTGCACCCCTGGCTGGCACACAGGCTCACAATGTCAGGGCATTGACCAACCCTCTCACTTTACAGATGGGGAAACTGAGGCCCAGAGTGGGGGAAAGGGCTTCATAGGAAATTAAATATTGAGGGCAGAATTCGAACCTGGCTCCTGTGGGCTCTGACTTGGGGGAAGAAGGCACAATCCAGGTTCAGGGCCAGTAAAGTGGTCCAGGGAGCCACCCACCCCCACCACCCCAGCTTACCTCTTGCCTCCTTCGCTCTGGGGGGAGATGCGGGAGGTGGCACCATGGTCCGGCTGGGGGAGGTAGACCTCGCTGGGCGTCCGGCGTAAGTCCAGCACGGGGCAACTGGCCCCAGGAAAGGAGTAGAGAGGGGCCGGGAGGTGAGAGTTGAGCTGCTGGGGGTGGTGGCGGGTGTAGTCTTGGGTGATCACCTCCTGGGGAGGGGGGAAGGGGTCAGAATGAATGACCAGGAATACGGGGGCAGTGCTGCCCCCTCCCACCTCTGGGCCTCTGCTCACACCTTCTGATGTCACCACTTGTCTTTCAAGGCCCACCCCCACTGATACAGGGCTCTACGGTTTGCAGAGCACTGGGCACACGTTATCTCAATAGATGCCCATGGGCCCACGAGAAAGGTGCAGGACTCCCACGTCTCAGGTGAGAGAATGGAGACTGAGGTTGGACTCAGATGAGACGAGGAGGGATTCACACTCGGGTCCCGCACTGTGCCACCGGGAGGACTCTCATTTAAACCTTCCACTTCTTGGAGACAAACAGTGCCCAGAACCTCAACCCAGGGCTGGAAAGGGCCTCGAGGGTGCCCTCGCCAATGCTCTCAGTTTACAGATGAGGTGACCCAGACCCAGTGAGAGGATGTCTCTTGCCAAGCCCCATCCGACTCGTGCGTGAGTTTGATCCCAGAAGCTGTGGGATTGGCACCGAGTCCAAAGTCCCCCTGCCAGCGCCCATCCTCCATCTCCGGAAGGGTGGAAAAGGTGGGACTGAGGGCCAAGCGGCAGCTCCTTACGCTTATGTGTTGGGCCAGGGTGACCACCCGCTGGTGACCCTTGACCACAGAAGACGACATCGGCTGTCCGGGTGACGGTTGGCTCTCCGGGGGCTGCCGGACGTGGGGGGTCTCAGACAACTTCAAGGAACCTGCGAGGAGAGGGAAGGAAGTCATGTGTCAGGTGGTCACCGGGCTCGTGGTGCAGAGGGCAGGGATGCCCAGTCTCTAAGGCACTGCTGCTGTCACCCACCCTACAGTCTCTCTCCTGGTTGGTGAGGAGTTTTGTGATTTCATATTAAACTGACCATCCATGAACAGGCATTTATTAAGTGCCCACTCCCTACCAGGAAGCTAAGTGATGGCCCAGGAACTCCCAGGGAAGAGCCCTGCTCTCTGCCCAGGATCACGCCCCCAACACGGGTCAGCTCGGTCTGCCCCAGACCCTGCGGCCTCAGCAGGGCTTCAAAGATGGCAAGTTTTGGTCTAGATCAGCAGCCAATCCTCCCCCTGCTCGCTCCCCGTAAGAATAACAGGGGCACTCATGCTTACACTGGGGGGCCTACGAGGAGGCCCCCTCTTTTCTCTGACTAAATGTTGCTCTCCCCCCCAGCACTAGAGCGCCCCTGGGGGATCATGGGACCTCTGAGACGTTGGCCGCCTCCCAGACCCTCGGCTCAGCCTCTATCTCAGAGGATGGCTGGAGAAGGGGAGAGACTAAGTCCCAAGCCGTGCCCAACTTCTTGCCATCTGCACGTGTACCCCTTTGGCCCCGGAGCGGGGCTCTCACCCAGAGCTCGAAGGTCCAGGTCCTGCATGCTGAAGGCCTTGTTCTGAGCCTTGTCTCTGTGCTGCTCACTGGCCGAGGCCGGGTGCGGGGGCTGAGACTCCAGCAGAGGGTGCGCCGTGTGGCTCTTCCCCATCCCTCGGCCAGAGGCAAGGCCCGAGCTGGAGCCCGAGCCCGGGCCAGAGGAGGCCAGGGACCTTGGCTCGGTGGCCTTGCTGGGGGACGGCGGTGGTTCCAGCCCGGCCCGGCTAGGGTGCTTGGGCATGAAGGGATTGCTTTCCAGGCGGGCGCGCTCCGAGCGTGGGGCCCGGGAGGCTTCCTTCTGGAGGACGGTGGGGTCAATGATGGCGGGGTAGCCCCCGTCCATGGTGCCCAGCGGGCAGTGCGGGGCCGGCGGGAAGCCTGTGGAGCGTACTGGTGAGGTGGCCGAGGAGGAGGATCTGCAAGGAAAGGGGGAGTGTCGGTGCCATGAGGGTCCTCCAGAAGTGCCAGAGCCAGAGGTGGTGGCAAGGGAGCATGCAGAGTTAGTATCCTACCAGGAACCATAGGCCCCCGAGATCAAATATACAGGAAAAAATAGCAGCAGGAGAAGCCAGCGTCTCTGAAATGTCGTCATACCCACAACCACCCTAGGACGAAGAGCTGCCGGCTGCCCATTTGACAGATGATGAAACTCAGGCAAGCCCAAGCAAGAGGGACTCCAAGAAACGGAATCCACATACTCCTGGCCTTCTGAAGGGTGGGGGAGGGAGAGCATTTGGAATTGAAAAGAAACATTTTTGTAAAAAGAGGTGAAATTCACCCAGTGCAGTTACAATGACCTTGAAATAGACAATTCCCCCAGACCCGAAGGTGTAAGTTACAACGACCTTGAAATAGACAATTCCCCCAGACCCGAAAGAGTAAGTTACAACGACCTTGAAACAGACAATTCCCCCAGACCCGAAGGTGTAAGTTACAACGACCTTGAAATAGACAATTCCCCCAGACTTGAAGGTGTAAGTTACAACGACCTTGAAATAGACAGCTCCCCAAGATCTGAAAGTGTAAGTCATAATGACTTTGAAATAGACAGTTTCCCTAGACTGGAAGGTGTAGCCCTGTACATTTAGTCAAATTGACCTTTTCATCAACAGAAACCAGACCATGTGGGCTTAATCAAATGCCCCCAAGATAGAGAAGCCCGTGTCTAACCAGCCTCCCACAGCAAGGGGTCTGATGGGTAAATGAAAACTGGTTTCCACTAATTTTTCTTTTTTGTTTCCAACACATTTTTGCATTTAATTACCTTACAAGTTTATATTTACAAAATAAAAGTTATTAAAATTGGAGGGAGGGGTGGGATCCCAAGCAGCTGGCCTCTGCAATATCCCATTCTGTCTTTCCAATAATGAGGATCATGCTCCTGTTGGAAGCCCAGAGGATCCATTTTATGGCTGTCCACATGAGCCTCCAAGAAATCAGTCAGAGGCCCAAAGGCCACCAAGCCACCGTCCCCTGCCCACCCTTGTGGGGTATTTCCACAGCTCCGTCTGTCCAGGATAACAAAAATGCACAGATGGGGGGCAGCCCGCAGGCCAGGCCGGGCAGACCCGGCACCTCATGAGGAAAACCTGGCCCAAGCCTCCAGCTCTCTGACCCCCGGCCTAGAGCCGATCTCCTCGTGTCCCGCTGAATAAGAGAGACATGGATTCCATCCCCGCTGGATCTCGGCTCCCACAAACAAGGGGCTCCCAGAGAAGAGAGCCACTAAGTCAAAGTCTTGAGCAGCCCCCTCCTGAGCATTCAATAATCCCAGGATGGTGTGATTTAAAAACTCTTTTTCTGCCACGACAAACTCCCTTATAACGCCTCACACGGCACCTCCCTCTCAGGTGAATTCTAGGATTTTGTTTTCTCTGAAGAGGGAGCGGTTAAGGCAAGAGTGGAGACCTGGCTGAGTCCTTTGGGCCCGGATGGGCCACCTCTCCCCTGCAGCTTTCCCTGGTCAGCAGGGCTGGAAGAGACTTCTCCCCCCGATCTCAACCAATCAACAGGCACCTATGGCTGCCCTCAGGGAGCTTCCAAAGGACCGGAGCAAACAGCAGGCCCACAGGCAAGTCTCTACAGGACAGATGCCCAGTTAACTCAAGGCAGTCTTGGAGGAGGGGGGCACCAGCAAGGAAAAGGCAGTTCTCAGGTTCCCATCTCCGGCCCTTTGCAGAGGCTGGGCCCCATGCTGGGGATGCCCTCCTGCTTGCTCTCACAGCCTTATATGCACAGGCTAACAACTGGGTCTGGCTAAGTGTTGGACAGATGCCTGCTCAATGACTGACTGACTGCAGGAAGGTGGAGGCAGAAACACCCTTAGCCCCTTATTGCCCAGCTGCTCCCTCCCCTCACCCCCATCCCCAGAATTCTCACAGCATCCTGGCTCTAGAGCAGAAAGGGCCCTCAGAAACCATGAGGCCAACCCATTTGTTACAGCTAGGGAAACTGAGGCCCAGAGAGAATGTGGAGCTGCAAGGAGGTTCAGAGACTGAGGGAGCCGAAGCCCCGGCCACACGGGAGGCAGGATGGGGGGGCAGTCACCCTGCTCCATGCTGTCTCCGGTGCCTTCCCCATAGCTGACGCCCAGCCCCGTACCGTAGGACAGAGGGGGTGAGGTTCTCCACCGAGGAGATGATGCCCTTCATGCCCGTGTTGTGGAGCACGCTGGGTCTCTGCTGGATGTTCTCCTGGGTCCGGGGGGAGATGGGGGAATGCTGGTGGCTGTGAGAATGGGAGGCCGGCCGGCTGCTGCCACCCCCGCCGCCGCCGCCACTGCTGCTGCTCTGCTCTGTACCTGAGGGGTCAGCACAAGGGTCAGGGAGGCCCGGGGAGCTCCCCCTCTGCTCTGGGGGCAGCAGGGTGGGGGAGGGCTATTCCTGGGTCTTCCAAGGACTGTCAGTGGTGAGTGGTGTGGAGGGTGGGATTCACCAGGGGTGTGGCCAGGAAGAGGCTCCAGATTTGTGTGGAGAAGGCTCTGACAACTGGTCCTCATGGGGAAGGGGGCTTTGGAATATTCTCCCCATTTTACAGAGGGGGACATCAAGGCCCAAAGAAGGCAGACCAGACAGAGGACCATCGACCCTTCCAGCAGCTCTGACAGAGGTGTGGCTGTAGCCCACTCTGCAGATGGAGGAAACTAGGCTGGGGGGGTGGGTTAACAGCATGGCTCGGGTTTGTGCAGAGGGCCTGCTATTATTCCTCTTGATCCTTCTAACAGCAGCCCTGGGAGGGAGGTGATGCATTTTACAGAGGTGCAAACTGAGGCCGAGAAAGGTCACACCTCTAGGAAGGGACAGCACGGGCCTGGATCTTCCTGACCCCAAGCCACACCTAAGGTCCCAGGTGCTAGCAGCAGGGCTGGCCAGGCCCACCCCATCCAGGGTCTCCTGACTCCTAACCTGTGTTAGGGTCAGGTTAGGGTCCTAACTCTCCTTCCCATGTTACTGTGCTGCCCCGTAAATGGAGGGGCCGCAGCCTGGAGCAGGAGGAGGCAAGTGCTGGGTGAGGGGCGCTCCCGGGCCTCCGTCTCCCACGTTTAATGCCTCGTGGGTCAGGAGTGGGCAGGAGACCCTCAGTCCTAGTCCCGCTCCCCCCCAGTGAGGGAGGGGCCCAGATCCCCCACCTGGCCTCCAAATGGGGGCATGCTCCACTGTCGTGGTGGACGTGAGAACAGACTTCTCCCGGTCGCGCTCTCGATCCCGATCCCGATCCCGGTCTCGCTCCCTCTCGGAGGAAGACGTCCCCGCCGGTTTGGTGATGTGTGTGGGACCTCCTGGGATTCAAAGGGGCTTGGATCAACTACCCCCTTCACACCAATGTCTGGTCTTGGGGGGTAAGGGCAGAGGCAATGGGCACTTACCTGGGGACAGTGGGGAGGGGCTGGGTCTGCTGCTGAAGGGTGGGGGGGCACTGGGGATATATGTGATCCGGTCAATGGAGGTGGCGGAGGTGCCCGGGGTGGGGGGCACCAGCACTGGCAGGTGTGGCACTTGAGACAGGTCAATGATTCCTGTAAGAGGGAAGACATGGAGGCAACGAGATTAAGTGGGAGCCAGCCAAAAGAGGGCCCTGACCCAGGCTGGGGAGAGGGCTCCCTCCCTGAGGAAAGGGGCAGGGTTTTCCTGGGACACACTGGCAGATGCACATGAGGGCACACACACACAAACAGGCAGCAGGGCCACAAGCACCCAGCAACGCACACCTGTGTAGGCCCTAATCCCCGGGCCGGGCCCCTCCGCAAAACTGCTCCTGTGGCCCCAAGGCCCCTTTTTTCTCCCTCTCCTGCCCCCTCTACCTTCCACCTGCTACCTCCAGGACAGTCCCTTCATTTTACCCAAGGGGAAACCGAGGCTTAGAAGAAGACCATAAAGAAGGCGGAGCAAGGATTCCAGGGAAGTCTGAGCCAGCTAGTGAATGTTGATCACTCTTTATTCCGTATTTACAACGCGCCAGCCCCCATACAAGGCATGCCCTCACAGACCTCCCAGTCTAACGGAAACTCCAGACTCCGGGTCCCAGCCTCGTCCAGGGCCGCCCTTCTGGCTGCCGTCCGGTGCCTCTGCGCTTGCCTTGGGCATGAGTACTCACCCCAAAGCACAAGTATGTGGGTGCACACGCTCTCTGTCTCGGAGCGATGGAAGCTTTGTGCACAGGCCGCCTGTCTCTGTACCCCAGCTTTGGGCGGCCCGGGCCTGGCACCCTGCGGGCACCTGCCGCTGCCTGGCTGCCTGGCTGGCGGAGGGGGCTGGGGGCCTCAGGCTGCCCAGACGATTCTGTCTACACTTACACTGTGGCCCCCTCCTCGGGCCAGGCTGGGCCG
>JAJPUD010031773.1:0-12326 GCA_023553655.1 Myrmecobius fasciatus | reverse complement strand
AGAGAGAGAGAGAGAGGGACAGAGAAGAGAAAAGAGGGAGAAGGAAAAGGAGAGAGGGAGAGAGGGGCAGGGAGGAGAGAAAAGCAAAGAGGGAGAAAAGAGGGAGAGAGAAGAAAGAAAAGAGGGGAGGGGGAAGAGAGGAAGAGGAGAAGGAGGACAGGAAGAAGAGGAGTAAAAGGAAAGAAGGGAGGAGAGAAGGAAGGGAGGGGACAGAAGAGGAGAGGAGAACAGGGGAGGAAAAGGAGACAGACAAGAGAAGGGAGGACAGGAGAGGGAGGGGGAAACAGAGGAAGGAGATGAGAGGGGAGGAGAGAGGAGAAGAAACAAACAGTCAGCACATTCTTCCAAAGCAACAACCTTCCCTCTGCAGTTCCCACACCCAGCTCCACGCCCGGCAGACCCCTGGCGACCGTGGGGGTCCAGCTCCGGGGGGACAGTCGGGGCACCTGCTTCCTCAGTTGGATTGCTGAGGGGAGGCAGGGACAGGCCGAGGGGAGCTGTGTCTACTCTAGCGGGCTGAGGGGCACCTGAGCTGGAACCTGATCTTTACCCCCTTATTTCCAAGAAGAAATTAAAATCAAAAATAAAACTAACAAGAGGGGGAGACAGCCTGAGTGACTGGGGAGGCCATTGCCAAGGTCACGGGGACAGCGCCATTCCCACGGTGCCTCCGCACTTCCCCTTTCGGACCCTCGGTTCCCTCTGAAAATCCGGGGCTCAGGCCGGCTGATCTCCCAGGACCATCGGAGGCCCAGAGCCAGCGGGCTCAGGCCTGGGCCCTCGCTCCCTCCCGGGGCCCTTCTCGGCTGCGGGCCGGTGGAAACCGCCTCACGTTCTCTAGCCGAGTTCTTCCCACGGGGGAGCCCCTCTCTCTAATTAGGCTGATCCAGGGAAGGGTCCGGATCTTCTCCCCTCCCTGCCTGGCGCCTGTCCCAAGCTGGGCCCAGAATGGGGGCTTAATTAGCATTTAATTTGCCTCCTGCGGGCCAGGAGGAGCTGGTGGGGCCTGGGGAGGCCGCAGGGGGCCTCTCAGGCGGGCTTCCTTGCACCCCACGAGAAGGCCTCGAGGGGGGAGGCCGGCAGGTCACCCCTAGGCCGCCCCGACTCCTGCGCTGCTCTTCCTGCTTTGCTTCCATGCCCTCCCCTGGCCCCGGCTCAAAGCCGAAATGAGAGAGAGGATGCAGAGACTTAGTGACGTTACTGTGGGTTACAGAGTAGCCATGCAGTTATATGCAGCATTCGCTCCGGGGGGGAGAAGGGGCGGGGGGGGAGGGAGGACATGGCAGCAGATCCAGGGGCAGCTGCACCCACATGTCTCCTGGCCTGGGGGCGGGGGCAGGAGGGAACAGTAAAAAACGGGCACGTGACAGCAGCTGGGAGACCCTCCGGGTCCCTCTGGGCTCACTGCAGAGGGCCCCGGGCTTGGCTGGACAACTCAGAAGCTGCACGCATGGGTGCCCTCTGCTCCCTCTACCCCCAGGACTGGGGGCCGCAGGGGCCCCGGGCTAACTCCCTTCTCTCCCCCAAGTGCCCTTAGCTGAAGGGAATCTTCAGTGTGCCCTGCAGCCGCAGGACGAGCTCAAAGGGCCAGCTGCACACCCGCAGCGTGCCACCATCGGACCAGCCCTCAACCCTCCCAATACAACCCTGCAGCTCTGGCTAGTGCTGCCCGCTGGCACCGGACCTTGGGGGCACAGCCCCCCTCCTCCAATCTTATCCAAGTTCCAAGATGAGGCTCACGAGCCCCTCGAGGCGTCTCTAGCCCGGAGGGTCAGCAGCTCCTCTCCCCCCAGCGCCCACCAGCATCAGAGCGCTCAGGAAGAGAATTTCGGCGCCGAAAGAGCACTCAGAAGCCGGGCAATCCAGCTAACCGCCACTGCCCTCGGGCCTATCCTCACCGGAAGCCAGGCTGAGTCCCCTGCGTCTCCCCTCACCTGGAAGCTGGCTGTCACGGCCCCCGCCCCACGACTTTCTGCGCTAAACATCCCCAGCGACCTCCAGCCAACACATCCCTATGGGCCGTGAGCCTGAAGCTCCCCGCCACCTCGGTCCCACCCCTATGGGCCATGAAGCTCCCCGCCACCTCGGTCCCCGGACGGCCTCCCAAGGCCAGGCCGTCAGAATGCACTCGAGGCCTCCAAGGGCAGGGACGCTTCCTTCTCTGTACTTTCGTTCCCTCCACACCTGGCGCAGCGCGCATGGCACCCAGCACACACACATGCGTGGCTTAAGACGTAGTTGACTGAATTTGGTTCTTTGAGAAGAGGCAGGCTGGCACAAGTCCAGGGGGCTGCCCCTGAAGGTGGTGGGTGCCCACCTCTGGAGGACTTCAGTGGGCGCTGAACTAGCATTGCCGCACGTAGGAGTCTCACTAGAGCATTCTCTTTTGGCTGCGCCCAGCCGGTCCCGGGGGTCCCTGCCGACTCTCAGATTCTGTGCCAAACTGGGCCGAGAAGTACCCGCTGCCCAGTCCTGGCCTGACTCCGGAGGATGGCCCCGGCGGCGACCCCGAGCTGCCCTGTGCCCACCATTCCACCCAGGTACACGTCGCCCACCCGGCCCCGCAGGCAGAGGTGAGGGGGGCTCGTGAGGCGCTGGACCACGGTCTGAGGGGGGCCGACGACGGAGGCAAGTTACCTGCTCCGGTGATGGCGGGCATGTTGAAGATCTCTGTCCCAGGCTGGCCGATATCTAGAGGAGAGAAGAGGAGTGAACGGGACTGCCGCGACCGGGCCCGGGAGCGCGACGCTGGACACGAGAGGCCAGCCTTGGGCACCCCAGCGGCTTTCCCGCCCCCGCCACCCCCCGGGCGGGCAGGGTGTCCCCAAGTGCACCTGCTGGGCACCTGGGCCCGAGAAGGGGACGCGGTCCGGCTAAACCTCAGGCCTCTTCCAGGGATAACGAGCCAATGCTGAGCCAAGAGCTCCGGGCCCAGACAGCAAAGCCCAGGCAGGCTGCCCGCTCAGGAGAGCCAGGACCTCGGCGGGGACCTACCCGCCCCCTCCCCTACACGCCCTGAGACACGTGAGGCCCTTTAACGGGGGGAGAGGAGGGGGCAGCCTGCAGCATGGCCCGGCACAGGGGCAAGCCGACTCATCTGTCCGGGCCTCAGTGAGCTCAACTGCAAAATGGGCACAGTCACCGTCCATGAGCTCCGAGGTCCCTTCCAGCTCCCAATACTCTGGAGATTTCGGGGGTTGGCCGGACACAGATGAGAATGGTTCGAGGGTCCGGGACTCGGGCCGGCAGGGTGGGAAAAGCAGAAGACCTGGTCCAAGTTAGCAGCGCAGGCCTTCTTCCCTCGGGGCCTCAGTTTCCCCATCTGCAGAGTGGGCCCACGCTAGGAACCTCAGCAGAGGTCAGACAGATGGAGGCTGCCCAGGTGGGAAGAGAGCTCGCGGGGCCCGGAGGAGACTTACTGTACTCGGGCTCATTGCGGCTGTTGGTGCCCAGCTTCTTGTTGATCTCCTGCTTCTTGGATTTCACCATGGCGGAGTTGCTCTCGGTCAGTTTGCTGAAGAAGGCAGGGGGCTGGCTGTTGTTCCCTGGAGACTTGGATCCCATCCTGAGGGGGGATACAGGGTGAGGGGGCCCGACCCCGGGGAGCCCTCTGCAGACCTGAGCAAGAACTCCGGCTATCGTGGGGGGGGGGGGGAAGGGGGCCTCGGCTTGGCTCCTCGGGCCAGAGTCCCAGCATCCCTGCATGGCACACTCAAGGCCCAGAGAGACCGGACCCGGGTCCTTCTCTGGGCACCTCCTAGGGGTGTGCCTGTGGGTGTGACGTCTCCTCTGGGCCTGTTTCCTTCCTGCTAAATGAGGGGGCTGGAGAGGGTCTCCGAGGGATGACCTCGGTCGTGACCGCTGTGTCTGAGCCTCGCTGTTCCACCCATGACCAGCATAGGCCCGACCAAGGGAAGCGGCAGAGCCTGAGGCTGCGCCCGAGGTGATGGCGGCTCCAGAGCTGAAATCCTGGACTTCTGGGTCCCAGAACCTCAGAGATGGATGGAGCCCCAGGGGTCACTGGGGAGAGGAGTCCCACCCCCCAAAGAGGGACTGCGTCTCTTCTACCATGTCTCCTGCACCAGCCAGTGTGCCCCTGCGGCTTGAACACTTCCAGACGGGGAACTCACTACCTTTCAGAGCCATTCCATTCTGCAGTAGCAGAGCTCCTTTCCCATGGCTTCAGGGGACAGCTGGCCCAACCCCCTCATCTTACAGATGGCAAAACTCAGCCTGGCTGGGGGAGTCCGACCCCAGTGCCAGCCTCTGCCCCAGGAGACCACCCTGCTCCCCAGCCCTGGGGCTGGTGTACCTACCTGGGCTCTGCCTGCTCCCCTTCTCGGTACAACATTGGGTAAGGGGCACTTCGGCCGTGGTCAGCCTCCCCCACGCCCTCTGGTGGGGATACTGGCTCAATGCAATCTTCTGAGCTGCCCAGGGCAGAGGCTTTGCCCTGCTCCGGAGACCTGTGAGAGAGACACCCAGAGAGAGAGACAGAGAGAGAAAGACAAAGAGAGAGACAGAAACAGAGACACAGAGAGAATGAAATACAGGGACAGAGAGAGAAAAAACAGAGACAGAGAGAGAGAAAGAGAAAGAGACACAGAGTGACAGAAAGACAGAAAGAGACAGAGACAGAAGCCATGGTTAGCCGGAAACCTCAGTCATCTTCTTTTCCTAATCTCCACTCCAATCAACAAGCACTTATTAAGCACTTACTACTACATAAGCACTGTGCTAATATGGTTATAAAGAAAGTCCGAAAACATCTGGCTTCAAGGAGCTTCCAGTACATGGAGGACGGCCTTAGGAACTGGACCTCTGACGTCACTGGAGCTGTCCCAGGAGGAAAGCCCCAGACAGGATGTCAGTGGGTCACCCCTGGCCTACCAACTGCTGGGGGGAGCTAAGGAGGGAGAGTTTGTTTTAAAATCAAGTTGCATTTTATTTAGAAATGTCAAAACTGCTCTTTGCCCCGGCCTGGCTCTCTGGCCAGAGCCTGTCCACCTCTCCACTTTCCCAGGCTCCCACAGCCTGGGTGTGTCAGGGCAGGCCTGGAAGCTGGGGCTCTCTGACTTTCTGCACTCCAGCTGCCTTTATATCTTCCTCCGGCTGATCAGACCGGGTCTCCCCACTGTAGGGAGGATGTTCCTGGAGGGGGGCTGCTGTATTTCTTTCCTCAGGCCCCAGAACAGGGCCGGGCGCTGAGCAGGGGCTTAATAAATGCTTAGTGAATGAACGAACGGAAGGTATGGCTGTCCTGGGACCAGGGTCAGCTGCAGGGGAACAGGTGGAGGGGGTCTCCACTTGGATCATTGTGCCTGAGGAGGGAGCACCTATTTTGTGGGTCCTAGGTCCCAGGTCTTCTGGACTGCCCTGCGCCATCCCAGGATGTTGGGAGCAGGGGCACAGAAATGTACTTCTGACAGGTTTCCACTAACCACGGCTACTGCCTGGGTCAGCCACTGTGCTACTCACGAGGAGCCCGGACAGAAGACCGAACGGCCCCTGCCCTCCAGAGAACAGGCTGGAAGGGGGGACAGCAGCATGCCCATCAGGGCCGTCAGTCTGTGTCCCACAGACCTGGTTGCCACCTGTTCCCACCAAGTGAGGTCAGAGACAGTTGACCTCATTCACCCGACCAATAACAACTTCCAAGGGTCGGGAAGCTGCTCTGTTCTCCCCAGTGCACCCCTGGCTGGCACACAGGCTCACAATGTCAGGGCATTGACCAACCCTCTCACTTTACAGATGGGGAAACTGAGGCCCAGAGTGGGGGAAAGGGCTTCATAGGAAATTAAATATTGAGGGCAGAATTCGAACCTGGCTCCTATGGGCTCTGACTTGGGGGAAGAAGGCACAATCCAGGTTCAGGGCCAGTAAAGTGGTCCAGGGAGCCACCCACCCCCACCACCCCAGCTTACCTCTTGCCTCCTTCGCTCTGGGGGGAGATGCGGGAGGTGGCACCATGGTCCGGCTGGGGGAGGTAGACCTCGCTGGGCGTCCGGCGTAAGTCCAGCACGGGGCAACTGGCCCCAGGAAAGGAGTAGAGAGGGGCCGGGAGGTGAGAGTTGAGCTGCTGGGGGTGGTGGCGGGTGTAGTCTTGGGTGATCACCTCCTGGGGAGGGGGGAAGGGGTCAGAATGAATGACCAGGAATACGGGGGCAGTGCTGCCCCCTCCCACCTCTGGGCCTCTGCTCACACCTTCTGATGTCACCACTTGTCTTTCAAGGCCCACCCCCACTGATACAGGGCTCTACGGTTTGCAGAGCACTGGGCACACGTTATCTCAATAGATGCCCATGGGCCCACGAGAAAGGTGCAGGACTCCCACGTCTCAGGTGAGAGAATGGAGACTGAGGTTGGACTCAGATGAGACGAGGAGGGATTCACACTCGGGTCCCGCACTGTGCCACCGGGAGGACTCTCATTTAAAACTTCCACTTCTTGGAGACAAACAGTGCCCAGAACCTCAACCCAGGGCTGGAAAGGGCCTCGAGGGTGCCCTCGCCAATGCTCTCAGTTTACAGATGAGGTGACCCAGACCCAGTGAGAGGATGTCTCTTGCCAAGCCCCATCCGACTCGTGCGTGAGTTTGATCCCAGAAGCTGTGGGATTGGCACCGAGTCCAAAGTCCCCCTGCCAGCGCCCATCCTCCATCTCCGGAAGGGTGGAAAAGGTGGGACTGAGGGCCAAGCGGCAGCTCCTTACGCTTATGTGTTGGGCCAGGGTGACCACCCGCTGGTGACCCTTGACCACAGAAGACGACATCGGCTGTCCGGGTGACGGTTGGCTCTCCAGGGGCTGCCGGACGTGGGGGGTCTCAGACAACTTCAAGGAACCTGTGAGGAGAGGGAAGGAAGTCATGTGTCAGGTGGTCACCGGGCTCGTGGTGCAGAGGGCAGGGATGCCCAGTCTCTAAGGCACTGCTGCTGTCACCCACCCTACAGTCTCTCTCCTGGTTGGTGAGGAGTTTTGTGATTTCATATTAAACTGACCATCCATGAACAGGCATTTATTAAGTGCCCACTCCCTACCAGGAAGCTAAGTGATGGCCCAGGAACTCCCAGGGAAGAGCCCTGCTCTCTGCCCAGGATCACGCCCCCAACACGCGTCAGCTCGGTCTGCCCCAGACCCTGCGGCCTCAGCAGGGCTTCAAAGATGGCAAGTTTTGGTCTAGATCAGCAGCCAATCCTCCCCCTGCTCGCTCCCCGTAAGAATAACAGGGGCACTCATGCTTACACTGGGGGGCCTACGAGGAGGCCCCCTCTTTTCTCTGACTAAATGTTGCTCTCCCCCCCAGCACTAGAGCGCCCCTGGGGGATCATGGGACCTCTGAGACGTTGGCCGCCTCCCAGACCCTCGGCTCAGCCTCTATCTCAGAGGATGGCTGGAGAAGGGGAGAGACTAAGTCCCAAGCCGTGCCCAACTTCTTGCCATCTGCACGTGTCCCCCTTTGGCCCCGGAGCGGGGCTCTCACCCAGAGCTCGAAGGTCCAGGTCCTGCATGCTGAAGGCCTTGTTCTGAGCCTTGTCTCTGTGCTGCTCACTGGCCGAGGCCGGGTGCGGGGGCTGAGACTCCAGCAGAGGGTGCGCCGTGTGGCTCTTCCCCATCCCTCGGCCAGAGGCAAGGCCCGAGCTGGAGCCCGAGCCCGGGCCAGAGGAGGCCAGGGACCTTGGCTCGGTGGCCTTGCTGGGGGACGGCGGTGGTTCCAGCCCGGCCCGGCTAGGGTGCTTGGGCATGAAGGGATTGCTTTCCAGGCGGGCGCGCTCCGAGCGTGGGGCCCGGGAGGCTTCCTTCTGGAGGACGGTGGGGTCAATGATGGCGGGGTAGCCCCCGTCCATGGTGCCCAGCGGGCAGTGCGGGGCCGGCGGGAAGCCTGTGGAGCGTACTGGTGAGGTGGCCGAGGAGGAGGATCTGCAAGGAAAGGGGGAGTGTCGGTGCCATGAGGGTCCTCCAGAAGTGCCAGAGCCAGAGGTGGTGGCAAGGGAGCATGCAGAGTTAGTATCCTACCAGGAACCACAGGCCCCCGAGATCAAATATACAGGAAAAAATAGCAGCAGGAGAAGCCAGCGTCTCTGAAATGTCGTCATACCCACAACCACCCTAGGACGAAGAGCTGCCGGCTGCCCATTTGACAGATGATGAAACTCAGGCAAGCCCAAGCAAGAGGGACTCCAAGAAACGGAATCCACATACTCCTGGCCTTCTGAAGGGTGGGGGAGGGAGAGCATTTGGAATTGAAAAGAAACGTTTTTGTAAAAAGAGGTGAAATTCACCCAGTGCAGTTACAATGACCTTGAAATAGACAATTCCCCCAGACCTGAAGGTGTAAGTTACAACGACCTTGAAATAGACAATTCCCCCAGACCCGAAAGTGTAAGTTACAACGACCTTGAAACAGACAATTCCCCCAGACCCGAAGGTGTAAGTTACAACGACCTTGAAATAGACAATTCCCCCAGACTTGAAGGTGTAAGTTACAACGACCTTGAAATAGACAGCTCCCCAAGATCTGAAAGTGTAAGTCATAATGACTTTGAAATAGACAGTTTCCCTAGACTGGAAGGTGTAGCCCTGTACATTTAGTCAAATTGACCTTTTCATCAACAGAAACCAGACCATGTGGGCTTAATCAAATGCCCCCAAGATAGAGAAGCCCGTGTCTAACCAGCCTCCCACAGCAGGGGGTCTGATGGGTAAATGAAAACTGGTTTCCACTAATTTTTCTTTTTTGTTTCCAACACATTTTTGCATTTAATTACCTTACAAGTTTATATTTACAAAATAAAAGTTATTAAAATTGGAGGGAGGGGTGGGATCCCAAGCAGCTGGCCTCTGCAATATCCCATTCTGTCTTTCCAATAATGAGGATCATGCTCCTGTTGGAAGCCCAGAGGATCCATTTTATGGCTGTCCACATGAGCCTCCAAGAAATCAGTCAGAGGCCCAAAGGCCACCAAGCCACCGTCCCCTGCCCACCCTTGTGGGGTATTTCCACAGCTCCGTCTGTCCAGGATAACAAAAATGCACAGATGGGGGGCAGCCCGCAGGCCAGGCCGGGCAGACCCGGCACCTCATAAGGAAAACCTGGCCCAAGCCTCCAGCTCTCTGACCCCCGGCCTAGAGCCGATCTCCTCGTGTCCCGCTGAATAAGAGAGACATGGATTCCATCCCCGCTGGATCTCGGCTCCCACAAACAAGGGGCTCCCAGAGAAGAGAGCCACTAAGTCAAAGTCTTGGGCAGCCCCCTCCTGAGCATTCAATAATCCCAGGATGGTGTGATTTAAAAACTCTTTTTCTGCCACGACAAACTCCCTTATAACGCCTCACACGGCACCTCCCTCTCAGGTGAATTCTAGGATTTTGTTTTCTCTGAAGAGGGAGCGGTTAAGGCAAGAGTGGAGACCTGGCTGAGTCCTTTGGGCCCGGATGGGCCACCTCTCCCCTGCAGCTTTCCCTGGTCAGCAGGGCTGGAAGAAACTTCTCCCCCCCGATCTCAACCAATCAACAGGCACCTATGGCTGCCCTCAGGGAGCTTCCAAAGGACCGGAGCAAACAGCAGGCCCACAGGCAAGTCTCTACAGGACAGATGCCCAGTTAACTCAAGGCAGTCTTGGAGGAGGGGGGCACCAGCAAGGAAAAGGCAGTTCTCAGGTTCCCATCTCCGGCCCTTTGCAGAGGCCGGGCCCCATGCTGGGGATGCCCTCCTGCTTGCTCTCACAGCCTTATATGCACGGGCTAACAACTGAGCCTGGCTAAGTGTTGGACAGATGCCTGCTCAATGACTGACTGACTGCAGGAAGGTGGAGGCAGAAACACCCTTAGCCCCTTATTGCCCAGCTGCTCCCTCCCCTCACCCCCATCCCCAGAATTCTCACAGCATCCTGGCTCTAGAGCAGAAAGGGCCCTCAGAAACCATGAGGCCAACCCATTTGTTACAGCTAGGGAAACTGAGGCCCAGAGAGAATGTGGAGCTGCAAGGAGGCTCAGAGACTGAGGGAGCCGAAGCCCCGGCCACACGGGAGGCAGGATGGGGGGCAGTCACCCTGCTCCATGCTGTCTCCGGTGCCTTCCCCATAGCTGACGCCCAGCCCCGTACCGTAGGACAGAGGGGGTGAGGTTCTCCACCGAGGAGATGATGCCCTTCATGCCCGTGTTGTGGAGCACGCTGGGTCTCTGCTGGATGTTCTCCTGGGTCCGGGGGGAGATGGGGGAATGCTGGTGGCTGTGAGAATGGGAGGCCGGCCGGCTGCTGCCACCCCCGCCGCCGCCGCCACTGCTGCTGCTCTGCTCTGTACCTGAGGGGTCAGCACAAGGGTCAGGGAGGCCCGGGGAGCTCCCCCTCTGCTCTGGGGGCAGCAGGGTGGGGGAGGGCTATTCCTGGGTCTTCCAAGGACTGTCAGTGGTGAGTGGTGTGGAGGGTGGGATTCACCAGGGGTGTGGCCAGGAAGAGGCTCCAGATTTGTGTGGAGAAGGCTCTGACAACTGGTCCTCATGGGGAAGGGGGCTTTGGAATATTCTCCCCATTTTACAGAGGGGGACATCAAGGCCCAAAGAAGGCAGACCAGACAGAGGACCATCGACCCTTCCAGCAGCTCTGACAGAGGTGTGGCTGTAGCCCACTCTGCAGATGGAGGAAACTAGGCTGGGGGGGGGGTTAACAGCATGGCTCGGGTTTGTGCAGAGGGCCTGCTATTATTCCTCTTGATCCTTCTAACAGCAGCCCTGGGAGGGAGGTGATGCATTTTACAGAGGTGCAAACTGAGGCCGAGAAAGGTCACACCTCTAGGAAGGGACAGCACGGGCCTGGATCTTCCTGACCCCAAGCCACACCTAAGGTCCCAGGTGCTAGCAGCAGGGCTGGCCAGGCCCACCCCATCCAGGGTCTCCTGACTCCTAACCTGTGTTAGGGTCAGGTTAGGGTCCTAACTCTCCTTCCCATGTTACTGTGCTGCCCCGTAAATGGAGGGGCCGCAGCCTGGAGCAGGAGGAGGCAAGTGCTGGGTGAGGGGCGCTCCCGGGCCTCCGTCTCCCACGTTTAATGCCTCGTGGGTCAGGAGTGGGCAGGAGACCCTCAGTCCTAGTCCCGCTCCCCCCCCAGTGAGGGAGGGGCCCAGATCCCCCACCTGGCCTCCAAATGGGGGCATGCTCCACTGTCGTGGTGGACGTGAGAACAGACTTCTCCCGGTCGCGCTCTCGATCCCGATCCCGATCCCGGTCTCGCTCCCTCTCGGAGGAAGACGTCCCCGCCGGTTTGGTGATGTGTGTGGGACCTCCTGAGATTCAAAGGGGCTTGGATCAACTACCCCCTTCACACCAATGTCTGGTCTTGGGGGGTAAGGGCAGAGGCAATGGGCACTTACCTGGGGAAAGTGGGGAGGGGCTGGGTCTGCTGCTGAAGGGTGGGGGGGGCACTGGGGATATATGTGATCCGGTCAATGGAGGTGGCGGAGGTGCCCGGGGTGGGGGGCACCAGCACTGGCAGGTGTGGCACTTGAGACAGGTCAATGATTCCTGTAAGAGGGAAGACATGGAGGCAACGAGATTAAGTGGGAGCCAGCCAAAGAGGGCCCTGACCCAGGCTGGGGAGAGGGCTCCCTCCCTGAGGAAAGGGGCAGGGTTTTCCTGGGACACACTGGCAGATGCACATGAGGGCACACACACACAAACAGGCAGCAGGGCCACAAGCACCCAGCAACGCACACCTGTGTAGGCCCTAATCCCCGGGCCGGGCCCCTCCGCAAAACTGCTCCTGTGGCCCCAAGGCCCCTTTTTTCTCCCTCTCCTGCCCCCTCTACCTTCCACCTGCTACCTCCAGGACAGTCCCTTCATTTTACCCAAGGGGAAACCGAGGCTTAGAAGAAGACCATAAAGAAGGCGGAGCAAGGATTCCAGGGAAGTCTGAGCCAGCTAGTGAATGTTGATCACTCTTTATTCCGTATTTACAACGCGCCAGCCCCCATACAAGGCATGCCCTCACAGACCTCCCAGTCTAATGGAAACTCCAGACTCCGGGTCCCAGCCTCGTCCAGGGCCGCCCTTCTGGCTGCCGTCCGGTGCCTCTGCGCTTGCCTTGGGCATGAGTACTCACCCCAAAGCACAAGTATGTGGGTGCACACGCTCTCTGTCTCGGAGCGATGGAAGCTTTGTGCACAGGCCGCCTGTCTCTGTACCCCAGCTTTGGGCGGCCCGGGCCTGGCACCCTGCGGGCACCTGCCGCTGCCTGGCTGCCTGGCTGGCGGAGGGGGCTGGGGGCCTCAGGCTGCCCAGACGATGCTGTCTACACTTACACTGTGGCCCCCTCCTCGGGCCAGGCTGGGCCG
>JAJPUD010031772.1:0-11800 GCA_023553655.1 Myrmecobius fasciatus | reverse complement strand
TTTCCTACTCAATCTATGATCTAGTCAAATTGTGAGGGTTTTTTCGGGGGAGATTGTTTTGTTTTATTTTCTTCCTCACAGAGCACACTCTGTCTCTTACCTTCAAGCCTTTGTGTCCCCCATGCCTGGAATATACTCTCTTCTTATTTTGCCTCATCAGATCTCTACTTTCCTTCAATGCTCAGATCAAGTGCTTTCTTCGACCTAAAACCTTTTCTGATCTTCCATCTGCTAGTGCTCATCACCAAATTACTTCATATTTATTCTATGCATGTATTTATATATTTACAATAGATAGTTATCTTGTCCAACAGAGTATAAAGTCCTTCAAGGAAACTAGTTCATTTTTGTCTGACTATTCCTAATAATGCTTTTCAGTGTGTGTGGCACATAATTAATACATTATAAATGCTTATAGAATGATTAACAGGGAAAGAATCCTTGGTTGAAGCCTTTATGTTCCAAGTTCCTATTATGAAGAAGGTTTATATAAACAATTTACCTCCTAAAGTCCAAATTCTTGTTGGGCATTTGGGTGTGCAGAGAGGTTGTGGATCAGTAAGTTTGAACTAGAGATCCCCCTTTAACTCAAAAATGCTTAAGATCTAAAATGGCAGAGAATTAACCATACTCTAAAATGCCTCACACGTGGAGCATTAATCCTACTCTAGGTCCGACCTAGTGTCTGAGATTCTATAAAATGCCATGTTATTTTTGCAGCTTCCTTAAGGCTTTAGACTATGTCTTATATGCATAGCAGTATTCTCATAATCCTTTGTTTAGTTGGTTGATTAAATTTTCCCAGTGAGCCAATTTTGCTCAGTTCACAACCATGTATAGCAATATCTCTGAGCTCTGAATCATGATTTTTACCCCACTAAGCAATCACCTTCAATCAGTTAACAAGTATTTATTAAAGACTTATCACATTCCAGCCATTGTGTCAAATGTTAGATATATAAATAAAAGCAAAAATAGTCCCTGCCTTCAAGGAACTCACATTCTAGTGGAAAAGACAACACATAAACAATTTTATGTAAGCATGAGATATATATATATATATATGTATATATATATATATGTGTGTGTGTGTGTGTGTGTATATATATGTGTGTGTGTATGTGTATATATGTATATATATATATACGTATATACATATATATAGTGGGATATGAATTAAATCTTGATGCCAGATAAACTAAGATACAAAAGTAAGGAAGATGAGTATGACAAAGAATGGAGGCAATCAGGTAAAAGACCTAAAATCAGCAGGTAGAGTTGGGTGTGAGATACCTCCAGATCACTGTAGCTAGATCAGAGAGTTTATGAATCAAGAGAATAAAAAGTAAAAAAGGCACCGGAGAGAGGGTTTCATACATGGCCCTAGAATTAATAGAGTATAGGGAATGAAGATTATATTCATAAACTGGGAATAAAAATCGGAGGTCATTATATGAAGGAAACTTATTTTTCTAGAAATGATCATCAAACTTAGCAGCAACTAACTGACCTTTCCATTGTTTTGTTGAAGGTTCTATGAAAGGAGTTTGGCAACTTCAAAGGGGTGTTGGTAGGTTTTCTTGGATGACAATTTCCACCAACAATGGACCGGGCTGAATCAAACACAATACCAGAGCCTGTCATCAAACAAGTGTGTGTTAATGTCTTATGCCCATGTGCATGGGCACATATTTCCATTAAAGTCCTATTGAAAAACCTAATAAATGGCAAAAAGTTGATCATGGGACATTAAGTGCTATGCCAGCTGGAGCACATGTTTTGGCTTGTTTTTACAAGCTGGAGAGATTCTGTATGCAAGCCTAGCGACAGATTGCATAGCTGTTGTGTGAAAACTAGCCTAGCTAACTGAGGAAAGGCTTAGTATTGGCCACAAGGTAATGATTATTTTTGGCCACAGCAATTCATGGGTACTATCTGCTAAAGCATGGAGGAATTGTGTTGTATTTCAGTAGCAAAAGTGCCTATGAAATCGCAGTTCCCTGAATTATTGAAATATGTGTGTATGTGTGTATGTGTGTGTTTGTGTTTGCATGGAAGAAAGGAAGGAAAGAAAAAAGGAAAGAAGAAAAAAAGGAAGGAGGGAAGAGAAGGAGGCAGAGAAATATCAAAGAATAGCTGGCTAACCTTGGCCACTTTCAGGAGACACCTGGCTCAGAGCCAACAGCAACATTTGGTCTCTGTGATGATTGGAGGTGATGGTATTAAAGAGGATTAGCCACTGATAAAAGAAGAGTTGGACATTTGTAAATTTAAAAGGAAAAATGTCATTCATTCCTTCTCTATCTTTCTCTTTCACTATCCTTTCTGAATGTGTCTTGGGGGCTCATTCTCTCAGACTTCCTGACAAGAATAATAGTTGCTTAACCCTTCCACTTTGCCAATTATTTACACCATCCTGGTATATCTAGATAGAAATGTATATGGCTACTTTCTCTCTTTCCTTTCCCACAACATACATACAGCATACACAGGACATGATCAACTGGCTTTCTAGGAAAGCTTGGGGTAGACTCATTTGTTTTTCTGAGAATGATCTTAAATGGACCCAGTGAGAGCTAACCTAGAGCTTTCATGACTTGCCTGAGAAGACATTTGGCCGTACCCTAACATAGGTGAGTATGTGCTTAGATGATTCTACATGTAGAAATGTGTTACATTGTTAACTTTGTTCAAAGTGTCTTAAAACCTAGGTAAGATGCTTTTAATAAAGTTAAATAAACCTAGGGTTAAAACCTAGGTAAAACTCCTAGAAAGAGAAAAATATTTTTCTGCTTACCATCACCCCACCTCTCACCCCATCTTCCATCATATGGTGTGTGTGTGTGTGTGTGTGTGTGTGTGTGTGTGTGTGAGAGAGAGAGAGAGAGAGAGAGAGAGAGAGAGAGAAAGAGAGAGAATGAGAAAGAGAACAAGTCACATATTCAAGAAGAGAAATAAAAGTTACATTTCCTTTTAAAGTTTACTGAGTCAGCTATTCTTCCTGCCTCAAAAGCTATTCCTTTTTGATTCCTATTTACACACACCCCCATCATCATAGAGACCATGGAGTTGCTGAATTATCACAAATCTTCAGGGCTTCGCAGAATTAACTTGGAGGAGTCCAACTCAGGAGTACATATTCAGGAGCACATAGAATGGTGTTTTCTATCTTCATTACAATTTCTTTTTAAAATGAATATGTCTTATACCCTGTAAAGATGTATGAGGAAAAACCCTAAGAAGGAGAATTCTGCAACAAAGAGATGGAAATAGGATCATATCACCCAACTTCCACAGGTGAGACAATCTATCAAATAGTACAATAGAGCACACATGAAGTATATGTGTGAAAACGTTGGGGAAATATCTGTATTTAGTTTGATCCAATTTCCCAGGGACATAGAGACACAGAAACTGGAGCACCAATAATCAGGCCAGCTTCATCAACTATAGCCACTGCAGTGCCAAGAGCAGCCACTGACTTAGAACTGCTTGCTTAGAAATGTAATTTACTATTATCATCCCTCCATCTCCCTCCCTCCCCAGTGCCTGAAATTCTTCATCCTCCTCATTTCTAGCTCCTGCCTGTCCTGGCCTCCTTAAGTCCCAGCTAAAATTCCTCCTTCTATGAGAAGCCTTTCCTGATCCACCTTAATTCTACTTTCTCTCCCTGTTTATCCTATGTATAGCTTATTTATGCATAGTTGTGTGCATGTTGTTACACCCATTACATTGTGAGCTCTTTCAAAACAGAATGTCTTTTGTATTTCTCTGAATCAACATATGGCCTAGTATTTGGTACACAGTAAGGGCTAAATAAATGTTTATTGACTGATTACAAAACACACTGTATTCTACTGGGTTTTAATCTCACATTTAAACCCTACAAACACATATGGCAGCTGTATATTTCCTGATACATTTATCAATGCACTTGTCCATGTCAGTGAAATGGTACAGATATGTCATGATCAAGTTGACCACACCTGTGGCCATTGAAATTCTAGATCTAAAAAGCATAGTTCTTTCCCCTGAAGTACAGAAAGAGCAATATTTGAAAACAATGTTATTACCATTAAGGTTTATTTGAATTACACTTTACGCCAAACTACAAATTATGCTACAAATGTTGCTTTATCAAGAATCTAAATAACCAGAATAAAAGTGGAATATTGAGAAGATGCTTATCATAAGATTCAAATTCATTTTTCTTCTCCTCCAAAATATAAAAATGGCTTATTCACATCAAGCTTCCCCAAGCTTCTTTTTCCAGAAGAGAATCACATTTCCTATAATATTAGTATTAAAAAAGAGAATAATAGATCACATTCATATGGTGTTTTCAGATTTACAAAGTGTTTTCCTTTCCCTTGCCTGAGTATGCAAGGAAAAATTGGGACTTTTACTAGTCTGTGGGATCCCTTTCTAAAATACCTGCTTTCCTGCCTTACCTTGCTCCAGTGCTTCAGACCCATTACTTCTCTTTTCTTTTTTCTTTTTAATTGTGCTAGTGAACTTTTTTTATTAAAGCTTTTTAATTTTCAAAAGATATGCATGGATAATTTTTCAACACAAACCCTTGCAAAACTCTGTTACATTTCCCCCCTCTTTTCCCCACCCCCTCCCCAGAAAGGAAGCAATCCAATATATGTTAAACATGGTAAAATATATGGTAAGTCCAATATATGCATACATATTTATACAATTATCTTGCTGCACTAGAAAAATCAAATCAAAAAGAAAAAAAATGAGAAAGAAGCAAAAGCAATGCTTTTGCAATCAAATGCTTGCAAAATGCAAGCAAAGAACAACAAAAACAGTAAGAATGCTATGCTGTGATCCCCACAATCCTCTCTCTGGGTGCAGATGCCTCTTTTCATCACAAGATCATTGTAACTGGTCTGAATCATCTCATTGTTGAAAAGAGTCATGTCCATCAGAATTGATTATCGTATAATATTAATATTGCCGTGTACAATGATCTCCTGGTTCTGGTCATTTCACTTAGCATCAGTTCATTAAGTCTCTTCAGGCCTCTCTGAAATCATCCCACTAATGTGTAATATCTCTTTACAAACTACTGTGGTCACTGCTTCTGCGCTAGGCTTTTAAGCAGCAATAGGGATACGCTGTCCCTAGAGCTAACTCATATTCCAACAAAATAGTTCCTACAGCATTTCAGGTTTTTGTGTCCTTTCCATGGTGGGAGAGTAGGGGGAATAAGGAATTCCTTATTTGACCCTTGTTTTTTAATAAAGTCAATGCAAGAGATTCTGTGGATCCCTTTAAAGTATGTCCTGAAGAATCCTGATTTTCAAGAATCAGTCATTTATTTTTAAACCCAACACCACTTCCATTTCCTTCCTCCTACCTGGAAAAAGAATAGTCAAATTTTTCAAACCTATGTATCTGCAACCACTAGATTCTAGTAATCTTGGATAATAGGAGGGAGGATTCAATACCTATATCGTCATTCAAGGTGCGAGTTTTACTTTACCAAGGGCCCAAGTGTCCTAGACCACACACACACACACACACACACACACACACACACACACGCACAATGTAGATTATGTCCAGACATATGTCTTATGTCTTCACTGACCCAATTGCTAATAGATGCTTCTCCAGCTTTGATTCTCCAGCCTTTCCTCTCTTGATCCCAGAAAGATCAACATAATTGCTCAATAAAATCCTTGACTATATACCAAAACAACAGTCTGTGATGTTTAGTCTTGAATATTTGTTCAAGACTAACATAATTTTTTTGATTAGGGAATTCTCAGAGGCATGGACTCTGGACTTAGGTACAAGTCCCATAAACTTTCTCATTGTTTTGGGTCAATGCTCATTAATCTTCCAATATCTTAGTCCATTGTTCAGTTAGACAAACCTGTCCATCAATCCAGTCAGATCAGGGTTCTGTGATACTAAACTACATTATTCAAACCTTCAGTAAAGATCCCACCAATATTGTCATGTCAGAGGCTCAAAATGTTCTCAATTAACAAAATGTATTCATGTTTTCTTAGAGATACCTGGCATCCTGCCAAATGCGCAACACAGAAAATTCATCAAGCAGCATCCTACAGAATAAAAACTATTTTTCATTTTGTCTTTGTACTCCCAATGCCTAGCACTGTGCTTTACAAATTAGATAATATATGCAAGGTATTCTATAAATCCCAAAGTACTGTATAAATGCTAGCTATTAGTAGTAATAGTATGCATTTCATGAATGCTTATTGAATTGAATTGAATTGAACACCACCCCAAATACACTTTCACAGCATTGCTATTCCCTAATAATAAACTATATTCCTACTTTACTAATAAAAATAGCCCTTATACTTTGTAAATCTCCTAGATTATACATGATTTTCTCTTGAAAATGTGCAAATGTCCACAGATCCAAGATTGCAGAGGACAAGAAGCAACCCAACTGAATTAGCCTAACATTCCATTTTAAATAATTTTAAAATAGTTTCTCAAAACAAATTTTGGAGCAGAAAAGCCCACAAAAAGTCAGTGAGACATTTTTCTAGCATAACATAATTTAAGTCATCTATGATACCAATGTGTAAGCCCAACCCAAAGTATGTTGACAGTAGAACCAGTGATGGGCTTTGGATGGTGGCTGAAACAGGGGCAGCAGCAGCTTTGGGAGCTCTCTTTTCAGAGATAGTGAGGATCTCAGACAATTAGTCAGAAAGAGATCACAAGACCCTTTGATGACACAAGGTGCAACTGTTGCTGACTGGCAACTCTATTGATCATAAGTTTTGGATCACAGTTCTAGAATTGAGAGGAGCAATAGTGATCAGAGAGAAGGGAACATGATGAGAATTCCAGGGTCAAGAGAACTAATGCCAATGCTTGCAGTTGTGCCATAACCGGGGCAAACTAGTTCAAAAAACAGCAGCACTTAAAAAAAAAAAAAGGCTGTAGCTTGAGACTTCTCTCCCCAAGCTGAATCCAATTTTAGCATAAAGTTTAAAGTCAGAAAACAGACTGAAAAATAAGCAAACAAAAAAAGAACTTGACCATAAAAAATTATTTGGGTGGTAGGAAAGACCAAGTCAATAGTTCAGAAGAAAACAACAATATGAAAACAGCTACAAGCAAAGCCTCAAAAAAGTGCTAATCTGTCACAAACTGAACAATAATTTCTGAGGGTTAAAGAATGAGATAAAAGTAGTAGAGGAAAAGTTGGGAAAAGAAATGAGAGTGATATAGGAAAATTATGAAAAAAAGAATTAAAAGCTTGATAAAAGGAACATAAAATAATGAAATAGCATCTTAAAAGTAGAATTGACCTAATGGCAAAAGAGGTACAAAAATTCACTGAAGAAAGGTACTTAAAAAACATAATCATGAAACTGAGGCAAATAGTGTTAAGTGACTTTGCCCAGGATCACATATCTTGTAAGTGTCTAAGGCCAGATTTAAACCCAGAAAAAATGAGTTTTTCTGACTTCAATCCCAACATTCTATCAAAGCAAAAATAGATATAATTAAAAGAGATAATCAGGAAAACTATATCATGCTAAAAGATACCATAAACAATGAAGTAAAATAAAAATTATGACCTCATTTCTCAAATATATAGAAGACTGAGTCAAATTTATATTTAAAATATAAGTTATTCTCAAATTGATAAGTGGTCAAAAGATAGGAACAGATAGCTTTCAAAAGAAATAAAAGATATCTGTATTTGTAGGGGGAAATTCTGTAAATCATTATTTATTAGATATGCAAATTAAAAATAACTATATCTGGATAGAACACCAGCCCTGAAGTCAGGAGGACCTGAGTTTAAATCTCACCTCAGATACTTAACACTTCCTAGCTGTGTGACCCTTGGCAAATCACTTAACCCCAATTGCCTCAGCAAAAAATAAAAATAAAAATAAATAAAATAACTATATTACATTTAACAACAAATGCTGAAAGGAAAGCATGAGGAAGAATAGGTACACTAATAAACTATTGATGGAGTTGGAACAACTAGAGAATTCTAGAGAATAATTTGGAAATATAACCAAAGGAGTATATAAAACTGCATACCCTTTGACTCATAAATACCAGTACTAGTTCTAGACCCCAAAGAGATTACAGAAAAAAGAAAAGGATGTATACATACAAAAATATCCATAGTGACTCTTTTTATGGTGGTAAAATATGGGAAGATCAGATGATGCTCATCAATAGGAAAATGGTTAAAAATATAATTTTGATGGAATACAATTACACTATCAGAAATGATGAGGAAGTAATTTCCAAAAAATACATGGTTAGACCTATATGAATTAATGCAAAGTGAGGTGAGAACAACCATCTCCTTGTGCACAATAAGAGCAATGCACTAATGATGATCAACTAGGAAAGACTTGACTACTTTGATCAATAAAATAATTCAAAATTATTCCAAAGAACTCTTGATGAAAAAATGCTGTCCGCCTTCAGAGAGAAAACTGATGAATTCTGAGTGTTAAATTGATGCAGTGTTCCTCCTTTATTATTTTTGCTTTTTTTTGGTAACATGGCTAATGTGGATATGTTTTGCATGTTTTCACATGTATAATTGATGTTTTGCTTGCTTTCTCAGTGGGTAGAGTAGGAATAGAAAGGAGGAAAAATATGGAAGTCAATTTTAAAAAGAAAAGAATGTTTAATATAAATTGATAATAGTGGTTTTTAAATGTGCAAATGTATTTCAAAGGCAGATTTGGTTAAAAATATGTCTTAAATACCAGTGGAACTACCCTCAGAAGGGCTAGGTTGGGGGAGTAATCATTCACAGCTATACGAGGTGATTCTGGGAATTCTATAGGCTAACATCTATCTCTAAAATATATTCTAAATAACGAGAAGAGCTACTTCCAGGGCATTGTTGGCAATATCCCCTGACTCAGATTACCTTTTTTCCACATATCCAGCCTACTTTCAACAACAATCTCACTCCAAAACAGAAGCTCTAAGGCCCGTTACTCAGGTACTCTCTATTATATAGAACCCAATTTTATATACTTTCATACTAGTCTATGCCATGTTGCCACATGGCATGGAAGGATGCATTCAAGAGGACCAATGCCTCTGGTGTGAGGACTTCTTGAGCCCTTTTCAGGGATGTTCATCCACCCTTGCCATTTACCTGCCACCCAGTTCTCACCTGTTGCTTCAAGAAGCTGCAGTATGCACAGCAACAACATTTAATCAAAACTGTCTCAAACAAATGGGCTAAGCCAGGTTGAAAGTAACTGACAAAACTCAAATCCATCAGTGAATTAACAGAACGGCTACCACAAGCATATGAAAAATTTCTCCCTCAAAATCAGCAAATAAGGACAATTTTTCTCCCCAGTGACTATAAAGGCAAATGAAAGTAGATGCTGTGGAGAGCTTAGCTCTTGGTCAGGCATCAAAGATGCAAAGATCATCCACTTTGTCATCCATTCATTTTAACTTTTGTCTTGCAATTGTTCTTTAAATTTGCCATTGGATTCTCTGGAAGAAAAAGTGAGACTGATGACTTTGTGCAACTCTGGCTCATTTAAATCCAGTTCAAGTCAAGACATCACAATGGAATGTTATTATTGATCCTATTCAAAAAGGAAGGATGAATAGCAGCAATGCTGTATAAAATAAGGGTAAGACAAACAGCCAAGCCATAATTCTACCACACAAAGCCTACATTTTAGTTTCTCAATACTAAATGGGAATCCATTTTACCCATCCCAAATCTCTATCTGGTACTCCTAAGTATCCCCTGAAGTGTTAAAGGTGCCTGTCTTCCCTTGTTGCTTCTCTCACTAAAGAGGAGTTGGAGAAGAAAGGCACAATGAAGAAAAAAAGGTTTCCATTTCTTTCTCAGTTCCACAGATTCCTAGGCTCTTAATATCAACCTCTTCTCTATCAGCAATCAAACTAACTGTGAAACATTGATTTACAATGGATACTACACAGGGCTGTCATAATAATTAAGGAAAGCATTCTTCCCCATCCTTCAATTTCCTCTAAATAAAATAGAGTGGGGGGAGCAGTTGGATTTCCTAATCACTAAGTTCTCTGACAGATTCAGCATTCTTTCACATCTGATAATCTAGACAGTATGAAATAAGGCCATATGATGTTAGGATCTTTATTGCAAAATATCAAACATGTGGGGCGGAGCCAAGATGGCGGAGTGAAAAATTGACTTTCTGCCTCTCCTCCGATCTTCTCTCAAATCAACAATAAAATAAGCCTCCGAACTGATCTTCAAGTCAACGAACTCAGAAATATTTGGGCACAGCTCTCTGGATAACTTCATATCAGGTTAGTCGGACTCAGACAGAGAGATAAATAGACGACCCCTGTGCAGGCCGGAAGTGAGGGTGGGACTCAGCTCAGCTCATTCAAGGCAGAAATTCCAAACTCCAAACTCCAAATTCCAAACACCTGGAGTTTATCTGAGGCACTCGGGACACTCTGCCCTGATTGGGGGCAGGTGTTCTGGCAGACTTGCCTTGTTTAAGGAGTAATTCAGACTTACTCCTAGCCCCCACAGGCCCAGCACCTTAAGTCAACTCGCCCAAGTGCCCCAGGGCAAAGCTTTTTGCAGCCGCCGCTTTTTTTTTCCCTACCTTAAAGAGATATCCACACTGTCTTAAAAAAATATATATGATGAAGAAGCAAAAGAGAGCTCTCACCATAGACAGCTTTTATCAAGGCAAAGAAACGACTTCAGATACAGAGGTTTCTTTAGACAAAAATCCAGAGAACATCAGCCAGGACCATCACTGGTCCCCTTTTCAAAAGGCCTTTCTGGAAGATTGCATACAGAATCTCAAAAGATAGTTGGAGGAAAATGGGAAAATAAACTAAAGTCAGTGCAAGAAACCCTCCAAAAGAGATATGATGAAGACACCAATTTATTGAAAAATAAAATTAGTGAAGTTGAAAAAGAGTGCAATGAACAAATTGGCCAGTTAGAAAAGGAGCTTAAAAAGGTAACTGAAGAAAACAACACTTTAAAAATAAGAATTGAACAAATGCAAGTGAATGACTCAATAAAACTTCAAGAATCAGTCAAACAAAAACAAAAAAAATGAAAAATTAGAAGAAAATATGAAATTTCTCCTAGGAAAAACAACTGACTTGGAAAATAGATCTAGGAGAGACAATCTAAGGATTATTGGACTTCCTGAAAGCCATGACGAAAAAAAGAATCTAAACACCATCTTCCAGGAAATCCTGAAAGAAAACTGCCCTGAGATTGTAGAATCAAAGGGCAAAATCACCATTGAAAGAATTCACCGATCACTTCCTGAAAGATACCCCAAAATTAAAACCCCAAGGAATATCGTGGCTAAATTTCAGGACTATAGCACCAAGGAAAAGATTCTGCTTGCAGCTGGAAAGAAACAATTCAAATACCAAGGATCAATAATTAGAATCACACATGATCTGTCAGCCTCCACATTGAAGAATCAAAGGGCCTGGAACCAGATATTCCGAAGGGCAAAGGAACTTGGATTACAGCCAATAATAACCTATCCACCTAGAATGAGTATTATCCTCCAGGGAAGAAGATGGTCATTCAATGATATAGGTGAATTTCACCTATTTCTAATGAAAAGACCAGATCTGAACAAAAAATTCGACATCCAAACACAGAACTCAAGAGATGCATAAAAAGGTAAAAAGGAAAAGTCTCTTGAGAACTTTATTTCTACTAGGGGGATACTCAAAGTTTGGGGGTATAATTGACTAGATATTACTTTGATAATATGAAAAAGAGAACTAGAGGGGAAAATGT
>JAJPUD010031771.1:0-12327 GCA_023553655.1 Myrmecobius fasciatus | reverse complement strand
GTATCTGTATCTGTATCTGTATCAGTATCTGTATCTGTATCTGTATCTGTATCAGACTTTTGAGAGTCTGTGGTGTGATTTGTCACTGGATTTAGTTTTTCTGCCTTGTAATAATCCTCACAATTTCTTTCACTGGATACATCACTTCCAGTGCCCATATTTGGATGAGAAAATCTTTGTATAGCCAATTCACAATCTCTTTTCATCAGCCTTAGCTTAGATATTTACATTCTGTCTACCTGCTCATTTGAAATGTAGGTAGTTGCACTGAATAGTTCTGAGATCTCTTCCAATCTCTGAGATCATTCTCTAAGCAGCAAGTTACTCAGTCTCTCAAACTTATAAAATCCAGCTGGACAAGTGAAAGCAGTCTTTTTCTGCTCTCCCTCCGATGTAAGAATCCAGTATTTTTTACTTTCTAAGTCCTGACTCCAAACGTGGTTTTATACTATTCACTTCAATAATTTATTAAGTACCTACTAAGTACTGGGGATGCAAAAAAAGAAGTAAAGAAAGTCCCCAATCCAAGATTCTTATTCTCTAATGAAGGAGACAAAATGCAAATAAATATCCACAAAGAAAATCATATATGGAATATATACGAAAAAAAAGTTATACAGGGAAGTCATTAGAATTAAAAGGAAATGGGAAACATTTACTGTAGGAGGAGAGATTATATTTGTGATTTTAAGGAAGCCAGGGAGAACAATAGTTCTACATTGTACTAGAAGAGATCAGATGTCAATATTTCTAGAGAAAACAGGTCTCATCTTCAATAAGTGTGGAAGACTACAGTCATCTCATGACTCAATATGCCATGTGAAAATGTAGACATAGCATTGAAGAATAGAAATAGGCCAGAGTAGTGGAACTTTACACAATCTAGACATTTAGTGGAATTGATTCAGATAAATCAATCAATTTGCTACTGTGACAGAGGAAATGATGGCTTGAGCTTCTGGGCATATCGATTAAAGCAATGCATGCCAATTACAGAACAAATTGGAAACAGGCCTCCAAGACTTGATATTGGACCCTGAATACGAGAAAAAAACCAGATTTTTATGCATTAAAATAAAACAATTGACAAGATATAAACCAGGATATTAGATTACATCATCTGATTTCTAACTGGAGGAAAAATTTCAAATTGGAAGAGAGAGAGTGAACAGGTACAGTTCCTTGAAATCAGAAAAAGAGGTGTCCACTTCCCCCACTAATCTGTATCCAATTAAAGGAAAGTGGAAACAATAACTGGCTGTGCAGTACAGGGTATTTTCAAATCAAGACATATAGGTTAGTGAGATACATAATTGGGAGAAGACTTTTTCATTCTTTGCATCTGACTGTGTTTCTGATCAGAACAATCCAAAGTTAAGGGTCTCTAAGCAGCAGGTGGATTTCCAGCCCCACAGGAATGAATAGGCAGTAAATCCCCCCCCAACTATTTTCATAACTGAATAAAGCTTTCTCAAATGACAGAAATCAGACTAGACCCTTGAACTGAACCTTTTCTGAATAGACAGTGAACTGAGCTAGATTCAGAATTGAGTCAGAAGATGGAATCAATGTGGTTCACCTAATTCCCACAATTCCCACACTATTGCTTTGTTGTACTAGCTCCTGCTTGTCCCATCACCCCTCTTCCCCAAGCATTTTGTCTAAACAGAATGCAACATACTTCTGCTCTGTGTTCAGAGCATCCTCTCCTGTTCTTAGAACTCTTCTGCTCTTGATAAGGTTATAAGTACTGATGTCTGCTTCTGTATCTTCCTGCTTATGCAATTAACAACCCTCTAGCTTGTGGTTTTAGCCTTTATAAACTCTTGCCTCCTGTTACTCAGGGCTGCTTGATTTGGGTCCTTGATTTGCCCCCGGCAAATAAACTCTATTTGAAATTAAAAACTCACTATTTTTCTTGGTACAACAGCTTCAAGGTGATATTGTCACTACGTGGGAAAGATGGGTAAAAATTGTTCCCATTTTTCTTTCTGATAAATCTAGGAGAAAAAAAAAAGGCCTTTGCAAATATTGAAAAGAGAGCATGGAGTTGTTTCCATAATCTCTGCTCTCTCCAACAAAAAAATCCATTCTTCTGACTCTATTACCAGTCAGCTTCAGTGAATTATTAATACTTGGAGGACCAATCAGGAGTTACCTTTGTCATCCCAGCAAGACTCCATCTGAAGTGTCCTAGTCCAGCAAATTGGGTTGACCTTATCACCCCTCCTACATAGAAAAGAGATCTCTGCTGGAGGCCCTTAAAAGAACCTGCTTTCCAAGAACCCTTTGACTGGAAAATAGAAAAGATCATAGATAATAAAACCAAAAATAACTGACTGAAAAGACATCAGTAGTTTCCAACATACATACCTACTTTTCAATCCATAATTTTTTTATTAGAATAGTATATGCTGATATCAAAAATATTCTTGATGGAAACCAGAGAATGAAATACATAGGCATTCATGAATAATTTTTCACATTAGAAAAAATCTTCACCATTGATCAAATGATAGAAATGAGATGCAATCCCCATTGCATTCATTAGCTATTGACCATAGAAAGACATCTTAAAGAAAAAGATAGCTTTATAACTTTTGCTCAGATAAATTAGTTCTGATGCAGAAAACTATACAACTGACTAAATATAAATACTGTACATGGAAACATTTATATACATTTATTAAAAGCAAAGTTTTTACAACAGAAAAACCTATATATATTTTTCATACAAACCTCTATATTTTTTCTTCTTTTATATTGAAATGTTTGCATTTATTTATGATTACTAAATTCACAATTAAAAAAAAACTCTTACAAGAGTCCATGAAAGATACAACCCCACAGAAAACTGAGTTCTTTGAGATATATTTCTTAAATTTGTTTGCTAGAATTGTGAAGGATGGTCTATATAATCTCCATATAGAAGAGATTCTATCAGTAAATGATATAGTCTCCATGTATTACTATTTATGAATAGCATTATGCTGATTGTGTCAAGACCCAGAACATCATAGGATCTCACCAGTTCTATCAAGGGTCCTTCAAAAAATGTTAACCTAGTAATCTTCATGGGGAAAACAAAGTGGATGAAGAAAGTATTTTGAGAAGTTTGCTAAGGTATATCTCTTAGAAAGGCCATAGTAAATGGACAATGAACCATGTTTAGACTTGAATATATAAAAATAAATTGAGCTAGATTGCATTTGGGAAAATGCATTTTGTTTCAATAATATCAAGCTATTCTGGTGGCAAGAGTCTTAAATAAAAAACAAGAAAATTTTCTCAGTGAAGTTTATGTTTGCAAATCATGCAACATCCCAAATTCAGAAAGAATCAAAATTGCAGGTACCCAAAGAAAAAAATTTCAAAATGAATTAGGCGACAATAAGTCAAAACATATCACTGATGTAACTTGATAACAAAAAATAAAGTAGATAGGTGCAGATTGGTGACTACAATGTCATACACAAACCGTACTTACAGGACATGTGAAAATATATATATATTAACAGCAGCATTGTTTGAAAAATAATTTTGAATGATCAAGTCATTCTAATTATTACAAATTATATATTATTTAATTATTATAAATATTCTAATTACCATAAATCTTCATATCAACCACAAAAGGCCTATGAAGGAAGATGTTATCAACCTCCAGAAAAAAAAAAACTGATAAATAGAATAAGCATAATATGGTTTTACATATATTTATAAATCTATGTCAAATCTTCTCTAGGAGAAGGAGATAGTTCAGAATTTAAAATGCAACAAAAAATGAATAATATCTAAAAATAAAAAGATATCATTTGCTATAAAATATGATGATAATAATAATAATATTTATATACTGCCTACTTTATGCCAGATGATGTAGTAAGTACTTTATATGTGTGTGTATATATATATATGTATACATATATATATGTATATATGTATACATATATATATATAATGTGATCCTCATAACAATCCTAGGAGGTAAGTGACATTATTAGCCCCCTTTTACAGTTGAGGAAACTAAGGCAGGCAGAGGTTAAGTGACTTATTCACTATCATAATGCTAAGTATCTGAGTCTATATTTGAACTCCTATCTTTTTTAATTCCAAGCCCTTTATCCGCTGTGCTATTTAGCTGCCTCAAATACCATTTCTGGAAGAATACTTTCTCCCCTCTCAATCCTCAGGCATGTCCTTGTTAGAAATATAGATTACTTGAAAATATTTTATGGAAATTGAAAAGCAGGTACTCAGGGATTCTTTCTTGATGATCTTTTTATTTTATTTATTTTTTTGGGTTTTTTTTTTAATAAAGCTTTTTATTTACAAAACATATGAGTAATTTTTCTACATTGACCTTTGCAAAAACTTTTTTTCCCAAGCTTTTCCCCTCCTTCCCCCCACCCCTCACCCCTAGATAACAGGTAATCTAATACATGCTAAATAGGATAAATTATATGACAAATACAACACATGTATATATATCTATACAATTATCTTACTGCACAAGAAACATCAGAACTTGATCATCTTTTTAAAAATAACATTCCATGTGTTATATTTTCAAATATTTTGTATTCTTCCTTCTTTTAGATACCTTGAAAATTGATTCATCAATGATCTCAAAATTTTGTCATCTTAATCACAGATTTTAAACATCTTGTGTAAATCAGCTATTCTTTCCATCATTGTTGGAACTGGGGGTCTCAGCCATTCTTCCATCATCTAAAAAAATGGAGATTTGTTTTTAAAGTACCAACCTTACAAGGATATAGTGAATGTTAAATGAGGTGCAGCATATATAAATCACTTTTCAAACTTTGAAGTGTTATATGAAATTTTAGTTCTCATTAATATATTATTGCTTCCTTTAGTTCTGATTCTGCTTCAAATTCAATAAACATTAAGTGCCTATTATCTACTATACAGAGGTCAAAATGACAGAAATATAAAGATAAATGAAACTACTTCTATCCCAAAATATCTTATTTGAGGAATGACAGAAAATGTGGAATTGGTCTTTGAATTCATTGATATAAGGGACTCCTTATGAGGAAACCCACTCTACTTTTGGATATTCACACCTGCTTTGAATTTTATTTCCTTAAAGATATCCTAGATCCTAAGAGGTTAAGTGAATTGTCAAGAGACACACATTCAGTATACCAGAGAGGTATGGCTTGAACCCAAGCCTGCCTAATTCTATAACTAGCTTTATCTCCACAATGTTATATTGTTTCTTGCTATATAGAAGATTGGGAGAGGATGGGAATAAACTAGTGTCTTTACTAATATTACCTCATTTGATTTATCTCAAAATAATTCTGGAAGTCAGGTAGCAGTAATGTCAGTGGTGGTAGTAGTAGTAACAGCAATAGAAGAAGTAGTAGGAGGAGGGGGAGAAAAAGTGGAAGAGGAGGAGGAGGAGAGATGAAGTAACAGTAGTAGTAATAAAAGTAGCAATAGAAGTAGTAGAAGTAGTAGTAATAGTAAAAGAAGTAGTGTAGTAGTAATAATAGTCTAGAAGTAAAAGTAGTAGTAGTAGTAGAAGTAGAAGTAGTAGTAATAGTAGTAGTAGTAGCAGCAGAAGTAGTAGTCGAAGTAGTAGAAATAGTAAAAGAAGTAGTGTAGTAGTAATAATAGTCTAGAAGTAAAAGTAGTAGTAGTAGTAGTAGCAGCAGAAGTAGTAGTAGAAGTAGTAGAAATAGTAATAGTAGTGGTAGTAGTAGTAGTAGCAGTAATAGTAGTAGTAGTAGTAGTAGTGGTAGTAGTAGTAGTAGTAGTAGTAGTAGTAGTAGTAGTAGTAGTAGAAAAAAAAGAAGTAATAGGAAGAGTAGGAAGAGAAGAAGCAGGAGGAGCATTAAATAGTGCATACAAAGTGCCAAGCACTGTTTTATTATTTACAATTATCATATCATTTGATCCTCATAAAAATCCTGAGAAGTAGGTGCTGTTATTATCTCCGTTTTATAGTTAAAAAAAAAAAACTGGGGCAAATATATGTGAAGTGATTTGCCCAAGGTCACAATTAGTAAATGTCTGAGGTTGAATTTGAATTTTGTTCTTTCTCACTCTGTTACATCAACTTATATATGAAGCAATGTCATGGGGAAGAGCACTAGCAACTGGGGGAAATCATCAAATTATTTGTTTTGTTTTGTTTTGTTTTTTTGTCTGCTGTCCTTCCATTTTTATCCTTAAATGTACCCATGATGAATTTATTTAATTGGTCCTCTCACCAAGCTTTTTGTAGATTTGCTGTTCTTCTCATTCTTCTACGAAGCAGTACTGCTCCATATCTTTTGACATTCCCTTCTATAAGATTTGCAAAAAAGTTTGTGTTCGAACCCAGCACTGTATTTGATGACCATATCTCTCTTTGTCAAGAATCAAGGGTTAGGATTGCATCAAATTTCTAGAGGAAGAGAGGAATTTACTTTTTCCCTTTGTGGGGATTGTCCCTTTTGATTTTTGTCAAGCACCATTCACTTTTCCATTTTCCTCTTACATTGTCTCCCCTTATAAATCCCATAGTTAGAAATCCTTATGAAGTGTTTCTCTTTGGTCTAAAAGAGATGGTCAAAATCCTTTTAAATTTAATAACTTATTGGTCTTGTTAATAAAATTATTAAATTGTCCCCCTACCTCCCCAAAAGAAGATCAAGTATTGGTTGGCTTAAATTAGATTGTAGGTGTTTGGGGCCTTTGTATTGTGACAACTGATTGTCTTTGGTTTAATTTCCTTATTTTTACTATTGTGATTATCCTTTTATACATTTCCTATTTTTAATGTTAATAGCTGGCTTAAATTGATTAATTTGAAAATATTTTAATGATAAATTTTATTTTTATTCTTTCTTCTAATTTTAATGCATTTTTATCTTTGGTCCAACAATTTGTGCCTATAGTCGGGCTATATTTAGAAATATTAAGCACCCTTCAGGGCTTTTTCCTGTGTCCTCTTTTCTTCTTTCTCTACACTTTTCTTTGGCTGGTGACTTCATCAGCTCCTGTGGGTTCAGTTACCATCTCAAATCAGAATATCCCTTTATCTCTATGTTCAGACATAACCTGACTCCTAATTTCTAGTCTTTTATCCCCAACTTCTTTTTAATATATCAAACGAAATTTTGTTGACATCTCAAATTCAGCATATCTAAAACACAATTTCTCATTCCATTTCTCCCCATTCTCCCCAAACCCTCCCCTCTTCCAAATTTCTCAGTTTTGTTGAGGACACCCATTCCTACAGACTTCAAGACCCTACATCCTCAGTGTTATCTTTGACTCCTTTTTCACGTACATACCACATAACCCCTCAGAGGATGGGTCCTGGCACTTCTACCTCTCTTACAAATCCTCTTTTTACCTTTATATAACTACCACTCTGCTTCTCTTTTTCTTTCTTATCTTATGTTTTCCCACTCCAATATTTTTAAAACTACAAATTTGACCATGTCATCATTGAAGCGATAAAAATGCCAGTGACTCTCTTCTGAGAAATGTTTTATTTGGCATTTAAAAGCCTTTAAAACCATAGTCTTTACTGTCTTCTTGGTCTTCTTCCACTTTACACACCTCCACCTACTTTACAATTCAATATAATCTGAAACATCTTTCTTACTATTCGTTGCCAACAATATTTTTCACAGCTCTCTATGGCCAGCTTTGCATGAATATCAAAACATTCTCAAAGCATTTGCAGATTTAATTTGAAGAGGCTTCTTAATTACTCATGGATTTCTTTGTCTTAAATTTTAGATTTTGTTTTCCTATTATATTGCCTGCATTTCCTAAAATGTTCCTCGCCTACCTGTTCTCAAAAAACCAACCCTTATAATAAACAAATTTAAAAGATAAAAATTAGTTCCAGAAAACTAGCCAACATCAATTTTCAAGTGGAGCATTTCACATTCATTGTTGCCCACCTGTGCAAAGGGAGTAGGGAGTTACATTTTCATATCTCTACCTTGTGGCCAAGTTTATTATAAAAGTTGCATAGCATTCAGATTTATTTTGTTGTTCTCTTAATTTAGATTGTTTTAGTCAGTAGGTATTGTTTTCCTGTGTTTTACTTAAAGTATTTATTTAACTCCATATTAATTTAACAATTTAAATCTTTCCTTACTTCTTTGTATTGATTAAAAGCAGCATTTCAGATAACATAGTAATATTACTTTAATTCATGTAACATTATTTCTTTATTTTCTAATTGGTGATCACTTCTTTTTTCTCTATTTTTTTTTGTTACTTCTAATAGTGACACCATAAACATTTTGGCATAGGTGGAATGCATCTTTAATTATTGACCTAGTATATAGAGAGTATATACCTAGTGATACGTATTTAGGTCAGTGGGTTAGGGCACTTTAGTCATTTTCTTAGTATAATTTCAAATTATTTTCCAAAATAGTTGGGTCATAAATAATAGGCCTAATTTTTCACAGATCCTCTAATACTGACTTTTCTAATCCTTTATCATTTTTGCAAATTAGTTACATGTGAAATGAAACTTTAGGGTTGTTTTTCTTATGATTTATTTGAAGCATTCTTTCATAAGGTTGGAATTTGTTAGAGAACTTTTTTTTCACATCTTCTAACATTTACTCATGAGGAAATAGCTTTTGCTCTTATGTATTTGTATTTCTCCATACAATTGTCATATCAAGCCATTATCAGACTCATTTGGTACAAAGATCTCTCCCCTTTGAGTTCTCTCTGTAACAAAATTGAAGTTTTCATACAAAAGTTTTTAAATTTCATACAAATGCAATCCCCTACTGCCATAGTTGACAAAGACAACTCTGCTTATTTTTTTTAATCATATGACTTGCAACATTCAGGTCAAACACCTGGAATATAATGCAATGAGTTACTTTAAACACATTTATATTTCTAGATCTAATCTCTCTACTGAACTATGATTCTGTGACCATGAAATCAAATCAATTGCATAGTCATGTCCTATTCTTTGTGATTCCATGGGTGTTCATGGATTTTGTTTTGTTCTATCTTTTTTTTGGGGGGGGGAGGCAATGATACTAAAGTAGTTTATTATTTTCTTCTCCAGCTCATTTGAGAAAACTAAGACAAACATTAAGTGGTTTGCACACAGTCACACAACTAGAAAATGTCCAAGGCTAAATATGACCTCAGGTTTTTCTGATTCTAGTCCCACTGCTCTATACACTGTGGCACCTAGTAGCCCCATGAGGATGTTAATATGGGTAGTCTGCAGAGATTTGGTTCTTCCTCTAGGGAAGATGACTCAAAGACTGGAGAAAACATCAAGAAGACTAAGAGGAAATTATATGACAATTGAGAGAAAAAATGAACATGGTCAGTGCAAGGCTAATAATAAATTTTACAATCAAAAACAGAAAAAAATACCATGGAGTAATGTATCTCTCACATGAAGGAACTGGTATTTCTAAGAGTAAGACAGAACAGAACAAAAGGATGTCACAGGAAACAAGATTTACAAAGCAATAACATAGAAACTGTTTAGAAGAGGGAACCACAAATGGTACTTTTGATGCCTTAATTCTATGAGGAATGAAGAGAATAAATAAAGAATAAATAAGCATAAAGTCATGAATTTTAAACAATCTAAAACATACAGAAAAAAGAATAAATATTAAAGAAAATGAGGGAAAATAATTTTCAGAAAAGAACATAGGAAATGTCATTTTAAAAATTTGCAACCAAAACAAGTTGAAGAGGAACTTTTACTTTAGTTACATAAAAGAAGAAAAAGAAGAGTGGAAGAATTAGTTTATTAGATATAATAAGAAAAAAACAAATTAATGGGTTAAATAAAACTCCAAAACTAGGGGAAAAGGTACCAAATAGAGTGAGGTGTGGTGGAAGAACTTGAGTATGAATAGAATAGACTTCATTTTACCTTAAATTGGATTGCGCTAAATAAGTGAAGAAACAAAGTATTGTCTTTATAGAGGAAGAGGAGAAGAAAAATTTTAATTCCAAGAACAAAAAAAAATAACTACAGACAAATGGAGAAAAATATAAACCTTATAACTAAATGTGAATGGATTAAACAATCCAGTAAAATAAAAAAAGAGAATGAATAAGAAAACATAGTATCACATATTTATGCTCCCAAAATTCACACCTAAAACAAAATATATACACAGCATAAAAATGAGAGCTAGACCAAAATTTACTAAGCACCAAATGCTTCAAAGAGCAAGAAGATAAGGGGCAGCTAGGTGGCACAGTGGATAGAGCACCAGCCCTGAAGTCAGGAGGACCTGATTTCAAATCTAGTCTCAGACACTTAACATTCCTTAGCTGTGTGACCCTGGGCAAGTCACTTAACTCCAATTGCCAAAGCAAATAATAATAATAAACCAAGCAGGCAGAGAAAAAAAAATGGACTGCTGTAAGGGCTTAAAATTTAAACTGGTGGGTTGGGGATAGGGCAGAAGTGCCTAAGACTAAATGAATAGGAAACTGGGGGCATTAGTGGTTCCCATTTCAAGTATTTTGGGAAAAATCCACTAGCTTTCCTGGTTATTTTATTTCTCATTCCTCCTCCCCCCTTTTTCCCACTGAAGGAACCATCCAAAGAGGAGTAAGTAGGGCTCTAGTTGTTAAGTTCATCCCACATAACATACTAGTATAGTAGGGGGTTTTCACTCTAGAACTCAAGATCCCTCACACAAGTACATATTCTGAAGGGAACATTGTCATCAATTAATCAATGAAGATACAAACTATCCATTACAGTAACAGTCACCCAAAATCTTAACCCAACATTTTCAATCCTTAAATCCAAAATACAGCAATAGAGGACCTAATCAGAATTGTACAGTAACACACAGTAAAAGGGGATTCAATCAGGATTGTAAAATAATGCACAGTAATAGAGGACCCAAGCAGGGATAGTACAGTAACACAGTCAGAGTTTAACAGTCAGTTATCAACCATCCTTAGTTCCCCCCAAATCATGAACAAGTCCATTTAGGAGCAGGGGTGATGTCTCTTTAAGAAGCTGTTTCATGCTGAGAAAGGGGCAAAGTGAACTTCGTGTCCAGGGAGGGGGCTGGGTGTGGTGAAAGCAGGCAGTGAGCTGATCCACATCCCAGAAGTAGATCAGTAAGGTTGTAATTTGACCAAAATCTAGAACAAAAAAATAAATCTAACAAATAAAGGTTAGAACAGTCTGAGACAGAAAGACTGGTTCACAAAATGTGGAGAAGCCAGCATAGATGTACCAGCAGCTTCCATGCAAGGAGACAGGTTTGTCTCATAGGGCAGACAAATGGCTGCAGGCTGCAGGTCCCATAAACAAAAAGCAGTTAAGTCTCTCAGACAACTGTGCCAATTGTTCTCTCATTATGCAGAAACCTTTAAGGATCTGAATGCCTACAGACACAAATATCCAGTAACAGACAGATGACCAGGCTAAATACTCATGTGCCTAAGCATAACGATTACAGAAAGTCAGGTTGGAAACAGTAAGGTATGACATAATTAAATTGCATCAATGATTCCTATGACTATTGCTCTGATCATAGAAATTAGTTACAGGAGGAAAAACAGAGATATGGCCATAACATAATATAATGAGTCAAAACTGATCCTTCGTATATACAGGACACAGGATAGAATAGCCTTAATTCAGTTTACTACAGGTAATTGTCCCAGTAACTTTCAGAAGGTGGAACTTTAAAATCCTAAATAATATTAGCTACAAGCCCAAGAAATTTTACCTTCATTAACAAATTCCATTAACCAAAGCTTCAGATGAATCCCAAACAGGCATTTACCATGACATCATATTCATAACAGTAAGAGATTTGTCCCATGAACCTTTTGGAACTTAACATTCATATCTAAATGTTTCATAAGGTAAACATTACAGATCATTTTGCTTTTAAAACACCCAATACATCAAAATTCCAAATTGGATATTGTTCAGAACAGAAACATTTTCAAAGGGACAAAGGGCAAAAAACTATTATTCTTAGAATCCTTTCAGATAATGAATACAATTTTAAGATGACTCAATACAACGAATTAAAACTCATACAAAATATCCCATTTTCACATAAAAGAATCAGATTCTTAAAAATATCATGCAAAAAGCAAGCTGGCCCTTTAAAAAAAACTCTCTGCTTCCCAAATACCTTTCTGACTTGCCTCCTCTTTTTTTTCTCTAAGTCCTTTTCTATTTCTTGCTACATGCCTTTTCCTTCTTTCTCTCTCCTCCCAAATACCTTTCTGACACTGCCTCTCTCTTTTATCCTCTTCTCTCTCTCTCTCTCTCTCTCTCTCTCTCTCTCTCTCTCTCTCTCT
>JAJPUD010031770.1:0-12327 GCA_023553655.1 Myrmecobius fasciatus | reverse complement strand
TTCTTAGCCAGTACCAAATGGTTTTGATGACCACTGCTTTATAATACGGTTTTAGATCTGGTACAGCAAGGCTACCTTCATCTGCCTTTTTTTTCATTAATCCCCTTGAAATCCTTGACCTTTTGTTCTTCCAAATGAACTTTGCTACTATTTTTTCTAGATCTGTAAAATAATTTCTTGGGAGTTTGATTGGTATGGCACTAAATAAGTAGATTAGTTTGGGTAGTATTGTCATTTTTATTATGTTCGCTCTGCCTACCCATGAGCACTTAATATTTTTCCAATTGATTAGGTCTGATTTTATTTGTGTGGAAAGCGTTTTGTAATTTAGTTCATATAGTTTCTGACTTTTCCTTGGCAGATAGATTCCCAAATATTTTATCCTATCATCTGCTATTTGGAATGGAATTTCTTTTTGTATCTCTTGCTGCTGAACTTTGTTGGTAATATATAAAAATGTTGATGATTTATGTGGATTAATTTTGAATCCTGCCACTTTGCTAAAGTTGTGAATTGTTTCTAGTAGTTTTTTAGTTGAGTCTCTAGGGTTCTCTAAGTATAGCATCATGTCATCTGCAAAGAGTGATAATTTGGTTTCTTCATTACCTACTCTGATTCCTTTTATCTCTTTATCTTCTCTTATTGCTAAAGCTAAAATTTCTAATACAATATTAAATAGTAATGGTGACAGTGGGCAGCCTTGTTTAACTCCTGATCTTATTGGGAATGGTTTTAGTTTATCTCCATTACATATAATACTTTCTCATGGTTTTTAATAGATGCTACTGATCATTTTAAGGAAAAGCCCATTTATTTCTATACTCTCTAGTGTTTTTAATGGAAAAGGGTGTTGGATTTTATCAAAGGCTTTTTCTGCATCGATTGAGATAATCATATGGTTTTTGTTAATTTGGTTATTAATATAATTAATTATGCTGATAGTTTTCCTAATCTTGAAACATCCATGCATCCCTGGTGTAAATCCTACTTGGTCATAGTGTATTATCCTGGGGATGACTTTCTGTAATCTCATTGCTAATATCTTATTTAAAATTTTTGCATCAATATTCATAAGGGAAATTGGTCTATAGCTTTCTTTCTCTGTTTTCACCCTACCTGGTTTAGCTATCATACCATATCGGTCTCATAGAAGGAATTTGGCAGTATACCTGCTGTCCCTATATTCTCAAATAGTTTGTGTAGTATTGGAATTAATTGTTCTTTGAATGTTTGGTAGAATTCACATGTAAATCCATCTGGCCCTGGAGATTTTTTCTTAGGGAGTTGGTTAAAAGCTTGTTCTATTTCTTTTTCTGATATGGGGCTATTTAAATAATTTATATCTTCTTCTGTTAACCTGGTTTATCTATATTTTTGTAGATATTCCTCCATTTGATTTAGATTATCAAACTTAATGGCATAAAGTTGGGCAAAGTAACTCTTAATTATTGCTCTAATTTCCTATTCATTGGCAGAAAGTTCTCCTTTATTATATTTGAGACTAACAATTTGATTTTCTTCTTTCCTTTTTCTTATCAAATTAACTAAAGGCTTATCTATTTTGTTGGTTTTTTCATAGAACCAACTCTTAGTTTTATTTATTACCTCAATAGTTTTCTTATTTTCAATTTTATTAATTTCCCCTTTTATTGTTAGAATTTCCAATTTGGTATTTAATTGAGGGTTTTTAATTTGTTCTTTTTCTAGTTTTTTTAAATAATAAGCCCAATTTGTTGATATTTTCTTTCTCTATTTTATGCAAGTAAGCATCTAGAGATATAAAATTGCCCCTTATAACCGCTTTAGCCGTATCCCACGAATTTTGGTATGTTGTCTCCTTATTGTCATTCTCCTGGATGAAATTATTGATTGTGTCTATGATTTGCTCTTTCACCCATTCATTCTTCAGGATTAGATTATTTAATTTCCAATTAACTTTTGGTTTATTTTCTCCTGGCCTTATATTGCATGTGATTTTTATTGCATCATGATCTGAAAAGGATGCATTTACTATTTCTGCCTTTCTGCATTTGATTTTAAGGTTTTTATGCCCTAACACATGGTCAATTTTTGTATAGGTTCCATGGACTGCTGAGAAAAAAGTAAACTCCCTACTGTCTCCATTAAACTTTTTTCATAGATCTATCATACCTAACTTTTCTAACAATTGGTTTGTCTCCCTAGTTTCTTTCTTGTTTATTTTGTTGTTTGATTTATCTAATTCTGAGAGAGCAAGGTTGAGATCCCCCACTAGTATCGTTTGGTTGTCTATTTCTTCTTGCATCTCTCTTAATTTCTCCCCTAGGAATTTGTGTGCTATTGCACTTGGTGCACATATATTTAGTGTTGATATTGCTACATTATCTATGGTACCCTTTAATAAAATATAGTTTCCTTCCTTATCTCTTTGGATTGGATCTATCTTGGCTTTTACTTGATCTGAGATAAGGATTGCTACCCCTGCTTTTTTTTTGTTCACCTGAAGCATAACATTTTCTGCTCCAGCCGTTTACCTTCATCCTATATGTGTCACTATGTTTTAGATGTGTTTCTTGTAGAGAACATATTGTGGGATTCTGGTTTTTAATCCAGTCTGATATCCACTTCCGCTTTATGGGACAGTTCATTCCATTCACATTCACGGTTAGAATAACTAATTCTTTATTCCCTGCCATCTATTTACCCAAGTTATGTTTTCCCCTTTCCTTTCCCCTTTCTCCCTTCCCCCCTCCTCAGTACTTTGCTTTTGATGACCGCCTCCCCCAAACAATACTCCATCCTTTAGATCCCCTCCCCCTGTTTTTACTTCTTTCCCCTGATTCTTCTATTTTCCCTTCTATTAGTTTGTCCCTTACTTTTCCTCCTTTCCCTCCCACTTCCCTCTAGCAACAGACAAGTTTCTATGTGAAATCAAATGTCTAATATACACTTTTAGAGCCCAACCTGATGAGAGTAAGATTTACACAATGCTCATCTCCCTCCCCTCTTTCTCTCAATTATATTAGGTTTTCTTTGCCTCTTCAAGTGATTTTACCTTGTTTTTACCTCCTTTTTTTAGATCTCATTTTACCACTTTTTCCCTCTTTTCCCCAGTATGACAACCTTTCCCCCTCTAGTTCTCTTTTTCATATTATCAAAGTAAAATCAAATTATACCCCCATTCTTTAAGGATACCCCTAGTAGAGATGTAGTTCTCGAGAGTTATTTCCTTTTTACCTTTTTACGCTTCTCTAGAGTTCTCTGTTTGGAGGTCAAATTTTTTGTTCAGATCTGGTCTTTTCATTAGAAATAGGTGAAATTCTCCTGTTTCATTAAATGACCATCTTCTTCCCTGGAAGATGATGCTCATTCTAGCTGGATAGCTTATTCTTGGCTGTAATCCAAGTTCTTTTGCCTTTCAGAATATCTGATTCCAGGCCCTTCTATCCTTAAATGTGGAAGCTGACAGATCCTGTGTAATTCTAATGACAGTTCCTCTAACGACAGTTTTTTTGTTTTTTTTTTTCTAGCAGCTTGTAATATCTTTTCCTTGGTGCGATAGTCCTGAAATTTAGCCATGATATTCCTTGGGGTTTTAATTTTGGGGTCTCTTTCAGGAGGTGATCGGTGGATTCTTTCAATACCAACTTTGCCTTCTGATTCTAAAACATCAGGGCAATTCTCTTTCATGATTTCCTGGAAGATAGCATCAAGGTTCTTTTTTTCATCATAACTTTCAGGGAGTCCAATAATTCTTAGATTGTCTCTCCTGGATCTGTTTTCCAAGTCAGTTGTTTTTCCTAGGAGATATTTCATATTTTCTTCTATTTTTTTCATTTTTTTTTGTTTTTGTTTGACTGATTCTTGAAGTCTTATTGAGTCATTCATTTCAATTTGTTCAATTTAATTTTTAAGGTATTATTTCCTTCAGTTATCTTTTTTAGGTCCTTTTGTAACTGGCCAATTGAATTTTTTGGTTCATTGCATTCTTTTTCCATTTTCCCAATTTTATTTTTCAGTGAATTGTTGTCTTTTTCCAATTCACTAATTTTATTTTTCAGTCAATTGTTGTCTTTTTCCAATTCACCAATTTTATTTTTCAGTGAATTGTTGTCTTTTTCCAATTCACTAATTTTATTTTTCAGTCAATTGTTGTCTTTTTCCAATTCACCAATTTTGTTTTTCAGTGAATTGTTGTCTTTTACCAATTCACTATTTTTATTTTCCAGTGAGTTGGCGACTTTTTCCAATTCACCAGACTTATTTTCAAGTTTTTCACATCTCTGTTGCAGGGCGATGTTTCCTTTTTGCACTGCTCTCAGTTTATTTCCCCAATCTTCTTCTAGCTCTATTTTGAGATTCTTTATGCAATTTTCCAGGTAAGCTTTCTGAAAGGGAGACCAGATTAAGTCCACTCCTGTGGCTTTATCTGGGATTGTTTTCAGAATCTCAGGATCTGGGGACTGCTCTAGTTTCTCTCCATAAAAGCTGTCTATGGTGAGAGCTCTCTTCTTCTTGCTCATGATGGTTAGCTGAGGTATCAGTCACCAGCAGGGAATTCTGCCGCCTCAGCAGCAGCAGTGGCCGCAGTGGCAGCAGTGGCAGCAGCGGCAGCAGCAGCAGCTGGGACTTCAATTTGCCCTGAGGCTGTTTGCCAAGTTGACTTCCGGTCTGGGGCTGATCTGGCTAGATCTGCACTAGGACCACACTTTCAGCTGCTCTCAATCCACCTTTTATCAAAGGTAGACCTGCCAAAGCACCTGCCTGCAAGCAGAGCAAAGTGGCCCAAGGGTCTCCTAGGGACTTCCTGGCAGCCTAAAATCTTCTGGTCCATCCCAGCCCTGGACTTGCACCCCGGCTGCGCACTGGCATATGAGCGCCGGGAGCTGCTCGATCCCCCGCCTGTCTAAAACTGACCTCAGAAGTTCTTTCAAAGTAGATATTTGATAGAAGTGCGTTGTAGTCCAAGTGTTTGATGAAGCCCTCACTCCAGAACCAGTTTAGAGGCTCAGTTTGTCTATGTCTGAGGGAAGGTCTCAGGAGCTTACAGAGAACGCTGTCTGCAGTTCACCATCTGGGCTCCACCCCCTCTGAATATAAAATTTGATTTTTAAATACAAGACTCAGGAGAAACATAAAAAAGGCAAATAGAAATAAAACTATTCAGTAAGTTCAAACAATTTAGATTTCTATATGGGAATAAGATACCTGTAACTCCTAAGAATTTCACATTATCAAGCTAATTAGATAGATTATATACATAGACAGAGGAAACATTTGTGAGATGAAAGTGATGGGTTATTCATCTAAAAAATTAAATTAAGTGTTAAGAAAGAGGAATGCATTAGGAGAATAGGAAAAATGAAGTGAGAATAGATACATTATTTCAAGAAAAGAGGCACACAAGAGCTTTTGCAGTGAAGGGAATATGGGGAATTGATGAGAAACATTTGAATCTTACTCTTATTTAAAATGGTTGAGAGGGAATAACATAAGAAAGGAAATAAATAAATTGAGTTTAAAAAGTATCCTGACCTATAAGAAAGAAAGAGGGAAAGGAGAAAAGAAAAGTGGTGGTGGAAAATTACAGAAGGGAAGACAGATGGGGAGGAGCTCATAAGAATTAAACCACTTTTGAAGATGGGCAGGGTGAAAAGAGAGCTATTTGTAGTAACAACAACATGTTCTAAATATTGTGCATTAAATAGAGGCCTATTAAAACAGCTGATGTACCTGCTTACCACCTATCAGTTTGCCTAATATGACAGAAAAAGAAAATGATAAATGTTTAAGGAGGTGTGGGAAAACTGGGACACTAATACATTGTTGGTGGAGTTGTGAACTGATTTAACCATTCTGGAAAGAAATGTGGAACTATATGTAAAATGTTGTAAAACTGTATATCCCTTGATAGTAGTGGCACTACAAAATCTATATCCCAAAGGAATCATAAAAGAGGGAAAAGAACCCACATGTGCAAAAATGTTTTTATCAGTTCTTTTTTTTTGTGTGGTGGCATAGAATTGGAAACTGAGTGGATAGCCATCAGTTGAGGAATAGCTGAATAATGTGAAAGTAATGGGATATTATTATTCTATAAGAAATGATGAAGAGGCTAATTTCAGAAAAGCCTTCTTATGTGAACTGATGCTGAGTGAAGCTGGCAGGACCAGGAAAATATTACACAGAGCAACAACAAATGGTCTCATGAACTATGATAAATTACTTCTTCTCAGCAATTCAGTGATACAAGACAATCACAATAAACTTCAGATGGAGAATTCCATCTGCATCCAGAGAGAACAGTATGGAGGCTGAATTCACATCAAAGTATACTATTTGTATCTTTTTTTTCCTTGATTTTTCCATTTTGTTTTGATTTTTCATTCCTAACACATCCCATATGGAAATATATTTTTTAAAATGAATCTTTCATATATTACCTAAAAGTAAATAATTTTTAAAAAATCAAAATATTTAATAGAGTGACTTGTACAAGAAACCTCTCATAAAACATATATTGAAATCATTGAAAAAGACATTTGACATTCTTTAAATGTATATTCTTTAAAAAGCATTTTTGAAATGATAAAGTTGATATTATCACATAGTTTTCTCTGTATTATTATCCATCATCTCTACTGAAGTTTGTGGGTTTTACCATAACTATTCAATTTAGCCAGTCATTAATACATTTTTACAGCAGTGTTCATAAAGAATATACCCATAATGATCAATGACCACTACATAAATAGAACGATATTTAAAAGTTATATGTTTAAAACAGCCATTCAAATAAAAAATCATTACCTTTATGAAAATAGTTTCATGTGGAAAGTGACCTCAGTCATTTGCAGGTCTTGGGCCCTGTATTTCTTTTAGCAGTTTATTGTGTTCAACATTAAAAAGTTTCACGCTGCTCAACTTTTCCAAATACTCTATTTCCATTTTCCATTAAGGGGGAACATGCAGCCACCAAACAGAAAACTTTCCAGTAAGAGCAACACAATATGAAGCCAGTTTTACAAAGATAACAGAAAACTAGGAAAATATTTCAAAGTTATGGAGCACACTTAGCTCTTAGACTGCCCTAGTCATTGTTCCAAACCAGCTCTTTTCTGGGAAGCAAAAAGAGGAAATCGAGTAAGAAATTATCTAATTATTTTTTTCCCAATATATGAAATGAGTCACCAAGAAAATATCTCCAATTTTTCAGCTCCTACTTTTGAAACCTTTATGATCTTATCCAAATCAGAATGAATACTTCTTTCCTGTTTTGTTGGGATGATTTTCCTTTCAAAAAGGAAAAAAATGTAAACATATATATATATGCATATATATATATATAAGTATATATACATGCATACATATATGTTACATGTAGCAAGAAGAAAATAAAAAAAGTGATTGAAATAATAAGAATAGTTAAAATTGAAAAAATTCAGAATATGTCCCTTAATTTGGAAATGACAAAAATGTTGTATTTGATTGCAATGGAATATTGTTATGCTATAAGAGATACAGAGCAGAATAATTTCAGTAAAAAAATAAAACTTAGAAAGATTTATATGAAGTGATGAAGAGATGCAAAGGGAAGTGGGAATAATCAGGAGAATGTTGTATATAAAAACAGAAATATCATAAGTGATCATTTTAAATCATTTGGTTATTTTCATCAATACAAGTATCCAAAACAATTCCAAAGGACTCATGCTAAAATATGCTATCCATACTTAGAGAAAGAACTCCAGGGAATCTGAATACAGATTGAAGCACATACTTTTTCATTTATTTGTTTTCAGATTTTCCTTTTTCTTTGTCTTTTTTCACAACAGGGCCAGTTTAGAAATATGCTTTGCATAACAATACTTGTATAATCCATATCAAATGGTTTGCCTTCTCAAAAACAACAAGCAAGGAAGGAAGGGAAGCATTTGGAACCTAAAATGAAAAAAAAATTGTAGAAATTCTTTTAATATGAGAATTGTGAAAAATAAAATATTATATGAAATAAGTTAACAATCTTGGAAAGTTGTGTATAACATTCAGAAATTTAATTGACTTGCCAATGGTCACAGAGAGAATTTGGACTTGCAAACATTTTTTCATGATTCAAATGATTGATTTTTATACACTATATGTTATTTCCAAATAAGTCCTTATCAGAAGAGTTTACATATATATTGATTAAAATATGAGAAGGAACAGAAAGGATTTTGTAGATGAGTTTCTATAGCAGCTCACTTGTTTAATTGTATAAGTGACTGAGAGGTATACAAGATATAAAAGGAATCTAAAATCTTATCATGTTTGCTGTAAGTTAATTCAAAACAAAATTGAATTAGTAGAACAAAATATAGTCTGATGGGTTCTTCTATAACAGCATGACTCCCATGCATACATTAATATAACATAAGATTATTCTGAAAAATAATAAAAGTTAAATAAATTGAAAATATTCAGTTCAGGTAGTAAAATAACTATTTTATCAAGTTGAATTTTTGAAAATTGTTATTTATATATTGTCAAATTTTAAATATCTTCTCCAATTTCCTCTTTAGGATAGCAGATATCAAGAAGAGAGGTCTGTGGACTTCTTTGAGGTGAGCATAAATAAAATGTAGTTTTATGATGTCACTGATGTTATTAGATGATAAGGCATCAGATGAGTCAAATTTTTCATCTTGTTGCATTAACCCCAGAGTAACTATTTTTTTAGTTAACCATCATCGTGTTTGCTATTTCTATAATAAAAAACAGCATTTAGACCATCATCAAAAAAATAGAAGCAAATAGAGTGGGTAGTAATGAGGATCTTAGTTTTCCAAATCTTTCCTAGTTCTTTTTTCTATTTTTCTTTCTTATTAATTCATAAATAATTTTCATATATAGTTATTAAGTCCTCTTATGTAAACACAGTCATATAATCTCAAATGCCCAATTGGATCAATTATCTCATCTACATGTTATAATGATGGAGAAAGTAACAATCCATACTTTTCCATCCTTTGCAGGGATAGACAGACAGAAAGTGACAGAGAAAAGTGACACACAGACAGATGGGCAGAGACAGAGACAGAAAGACAAAGAAAAAGACAGTGCTAGAGATAGACACAGATATAGACACAAGCACACAGACACAGGGAAAAGGAGAGAAAGATAAAGGGAGATAGAGATATTGAAAAAGAGACATACACAAAGAATAAACAAAGACTACCAGGAGGAAAAATACATTATCAAAAATTACTCCTATGTAATGGCAATAAAATCTTTAATAATAATTCAAAAAGCAATTTAGGAACATAATTTTATCCAGTATGAAGAAAATTATGGTTACTCTCCTAGGTTCTACCTCGATGTGAGGTTATGTGGGTTTCTGAATTCTTGATAGAGAGAGAATAAAGGGGGGAAACAAAGAAAAAAAAATGTGTTCTTTGTCAGTTCTTTGAGCATTAGAAGAGCAATTTCTATCCAAAATTTCCCAAAGAAAATGTAAGGTCATATTGTTCCAACTATATTTTTCTTCAGAAAAGAAGAATGTTGGGTTGAGATTTTTTTCTTTTCCATAGGAAATGAAATGAAAACAAAAAGAATCAAAAGAATAATTCTACTTTTCTGTTCAACTAAAATGGATAAAAACATATTAAATGACATGTGGGTCTTAAATCCTCACACATATCTTTTCTCCTAATGATGTATATGGTGTTAATCATATCCTTTTTGGCTAATATCTGTTCCTGCTCAATGCTTGAGGCTGCATTATTTATTTTAAACATTCCAATCTCTACCAGGTCTGAAGGTTAGTGGATAGAGTACCCCCTATCTAAAAAAAGACGCTAGCTTTGAAACAACATCATTCATCATTGCTCCTAAATAGAAGGCCTTCTCTTCAAAGTAGTTGGCATGACTCATTGGAGCCACAATTTTTTTTTTCCTGGCAGGAGCCCAATGAGAGAAAGTTGAGACATTATACTCCCCCACCCCTCAGTTTCAAATAGCTAGAAGATAACTGGCTGTCAGCTGCTAACTTATGACATAGCCAAGGATGGCTGAGCAGGCAGGTTTCTAATAGCTTAAATATGTCATAGAAGATGAACTTTTCAAGAGTTGGTTCACTTCAAACTGACTTGAATAGTGTCTTTGCCACACAAAACATTTTCTGAATTCTGTCCATTTACTCATTCAAGTTTGTATTTCACAAATTTTCTTCTTCCATTTCTATTTCTTCAATAGCAAATAGCTATTCAAAAATTAATATCATATGTCTGTTAAATTAACCTTGTGAAATACTTTCATATACAACTGAGTTTCTCTGAATATAGGGAATCTCTGGTTGAAGTAACCAATACCTTTTGCATATAGAGAGACTTTCTTTTTTAATGGTATTTTTTTGTACACTCTATTTTATTATTCTCACCTTTAATTTTTTTTAATTTCCAATTTATTTCTTAATTGAAATTTTTCAGTTGGTTCTTTGCTAGCTTTGTTTATTTTGGTGAGGCAAGTGGGGTTAAATGACTTGCCAAGGGTTATGCAGTTAGGAAGTGTTAAGTGTCTGAGGCTAGATTTGCCCACAGGTCCTACTGACTCCAAGATTGGTGCTCCATCCACTGCACCTTCTAGCTGCCTCTAGAGACACTTTCAAAGCAAGTTAATTCCAAAAGTTTTTGGAGAAATTCAATATCACATAAAATTGAATAACTTACATATCAGATTTCCCTAGGTTATACTGTGTGTAATTAATTTTAATATAATCTAAGGCTTTAATTAAGCGAGGGACAGCTACAACATTCCCTGATCAAATAGTTGACTGTGTGGGGATCTCTGACTTTATCTAAAAAGTTAATGTTTTAGGACATTGGTTAATGTGTCTTGCATTTAGATAGAGAATATTGTTCTTAAGTGAAAGTATTGTGAAATCCTTCAAGAATAAAGTTTAATGGGGCAACACAGAGGATAGAGCACTGGCCCTGAAACCAGGAGAAACTGAGTTCAAATCCATCCTCAAATGATTAATACTTCCTAGTTGTGTGACCCTGAACAACTCACTTAACTCCTTTGCAAAAAAAAGTAAGGAAAGAATAATTAATTAATTTGTATTGAAATCACAATTTTTTATTTTGAAATTTTTGTATTGATTTTTTCTACGCACATGATCATTTACATATTATATGTAATTTACATATTACTAACATTGTTTTAGAAGCATGTTGATTTGCTACTATTTTACTATTGCAGTACTATTTTAAAATTAAATGTAAGAAATATTAAAATTAAATGCCATTGTTTAGAGGTTGCAAACGGATTCTAGCCTGTTTCTAAAACACCATTCTAAGAGGAAGTAATATTTATCCATGTCTTTAAAGCCAATCCAAGATATTCAACTGCATTTTTTCCTTCTCTAGCAATGGCGTCACCTATTTTTGCCCTAAATTAACTTAATTAACTTAAAAAAGAAAAATAAACCTAACAATAATGCCCCTCCCATTTATTTTTTTCATATACTCTTTATTGTAAAAATGGTAATAATTAAGAAAAAAAAAAGTTTGACCTGACTCATAATAGCAGTTCCTATATTCCTTCTATTTCCTATCCACTTGTCCTAATTCCTTACAAATACATCACTGATACTACCCTTAAGAGAAATTTTTAAAAATCCTCACCAACTTCACGCATAGTAAATAGTAAATGTGACTTCTTGCATAGTAAATAGTAAATGTGATGGCTTATTTTTAGTCTACATTTCATCAACATCTTGGTAGCATTTGAATTTCTTCATTTGAAAATTAGAGATTTAGAGTAGATGATTTCCAACATCCTCCACAATTTTACTTATGATCCCATGAGCCTCTATACTAGATAATAAAAGGGGACAAGATATTCACATTGAAAAATTGTCAGAAACATATCAAAGTATTTTGAATATGCCTAAAATTGTTTTCAGCAGAATCTTTGTTTATAACATGTATATCAATATGAATATTTATTGATCAAAGCAAGAACATTTAGAGTTAATTACTCTTATGAATAATTTAGATATCTAGCCAATAAATAAATATCTACCTAAATAAAAAAGAAAAAAAAAGGTTTAAAAGAAACGAAAAAAAATAAAATTGTTCGTATAAGGAATCCATTGCAAAAAAAGCAGAGTTTAGAGCAATTCTGACAAAAAAAATAATTATTTCCAAAAGTTTATTTGATATGAACATGTTGCATTCATATAAAAACTGCAAGGGTATATTTTCACTTAAAATTTGTTTATTTAATCAGATTTATTTATTTTAATAAAGTCATAAATTATATATTTATATCAATAAAATAATAAGGCCTTTTGATGAACTAAAAAAA